>VXAL01018533.1:994-11456 GCA_013399475.1 Chauna torquata
TAGAATAGAATAGAATAGAATAGAATAGAATAGAATAGAATAGAATAGTTCTATTTAGAAAGGACCTACGAAGACCATTGAGTCCAAAGTCTGACTACTTCCGGACTGACCTAAAATTAAAACATGTCATTAAGAGTGCTATCCCAATGCCTCTTAAACACAGACAGGCATGGGACATCAAACACCTCTCTAGCAAGTTTGTTCCAGTGTCTGACCAACCCCTAGGTAAAGAATTTTTTCCTTATGTCTGGTCTGAACCTCCCCTGACAAAGCTTTGATCCATTCCCTGTCACTGGACACCAGGGAGAAAGGATGAGCACCTCCCTCTCTGGCTCCCCTCCTCAGGAGGTAGTGGAGAGCAATGAGGTCACCCCTCAACCTCCTTTTCTCCAGACTGGATAAACCAAGCTCCTCATGGAAGATGCCTTCCAGCCCTTTCACCAGGTTTGTTGCCCTCCTCTGGACATGTTCAGGTACCTTAACACCCTTTTTAGATTGTGGAGCCCAGAACTGCACACAATAGTCAAGGCGAGGCTGCATCAGCACTAAATATAGTGGGAGAATCACCTCTTTTGACTGGCTGACTGTGCTGTGTTTAATGTACCCAGAATAAGGTTTGCCCTCTTGGCTGCCAGGATGTACTGCTGACTTATGTTGAGCTTGCTGTTAACCTACACCCCCAAATCCCTTCCTGCAGAGCTGCTCTCCAGCCACTCACCTCCCAGTCTGTATTTATGTCCAACATTACTCCATCCCAAGTGCAGGATCTGGCATTTGTTCTTGTTAAATTTCATGTTGTTGCTGATGGCCCAATGCTCCCACTTCTCTAGATCCCCCTGCAAAGCTCCTCCTTCCTGAAAAGAGTCAACAGCACCTCCCAGTTTAATATCGTCAGCATATTTACTAAGGATGCATTCAACTCCTGTATACAGATCCCAATAAGAAAAGTTGAAAGGAAAACAAAAGTGAAAGTGACCCAAACTTGATGTTATATATCAGATCTTTTAAAACAACTTTTGCTTCGCATTACCTCTATTCTTCAATGTTTTACTTCAGATATATTGGTAGAACGATGCTTTTTAAAAGCCATGGTGCTGTTTCACCTATGAAAAGCAAATCTATTAGGTATCACAACATATGTACAGAGAAATAGAATTATTTAAATTCACTAGTCACTTTTGAAAACTTTAAAACACTAATTTTAGCTACCTAATTTTAGCTAGCTGAATTGTGATGCAAGGAACAGGCTTGCTTCGTGACCTCTTTCTAGTAAATGGAAAAGATAGAGGTGACTGAAGAGGGTGTTTCGGAATATTGCAGCCTAAAATAGAGAGGATATTAAGTTTATTATCAGTAGTTCTACTTAGTCAATAGCATGCCAACTGTCTAGACAGTAGCTGTAGTCAATTTTTGATGGATGCTCTTCAAGAGATAGGACGTTAGAGAATGCTGAAAGATCAAATGGGCATTTACAGGTGAGATTTAAGAGGTACCTTCCACTGTCTTCCCTTCAACTTCTAGGCAAGAGTTTTGACTTTCATTGTAGGCAAAAACAAAAGAATTGTACATTATTGAAGTCTTCTGGAACAAGAAACTAAGCTCAGCCTATGAACACATTTTCCACAATTGACATTTAGAAGATGCCTTTGGCATTCAGTTAACTTTTTCAGCAGAAAGAGTGGAAAAGTGTGAGGGTAGGAATTACCTGACGTGTTTTTTTGGTTTTGGTTTTGGTTTTTGGTTTTTAGTTTTGCTTTTGTTTTTGTTTGTTTGTTTGTTTGTTTTTGATAGCTACTTTTTACTTCTCCATTGGAATGAGAGAACAGTTCAAAGGAAATGATAAATCTGGCTGGTAGCGTCACCAATTCTGCATTTACAGGTCTTCTCTACTGCTATTAGCAGCTTAAATGTGTCCTTCCTGCAGTTTCTTTTCAGCCTGCAGCTTTTTTGCTCATTGAAGAGCAAAAGAAGCCCCAGCTTCTCATATTGAGATTGTCAGTTAAAACAGTTGTCATAAAGAGCTCTGTGTTCTTCTTCCTAGTTTCTTTAATGTACTTGATCAGCAGTGTTTGCTTCAATCATGGCAGAAAGATCTCAGATGGAGGAGGAAGCATAAAAAACAAGCAAACAAACAAGCAAACAAAACAAGGAAACAAAACAAACAAAACAAAAAAAACAAATAAACAAACAAACAAAAACATAGTATTCCTAAGGGAGAGCTGCTCCTCTGCTACTCTTCCACTGGGCTTGTGACAAAGGTGTGCCCCTCTGCCAGTATGATAGCCAGAAACCGGGGCCTTAAAGATGTCATAACCCAACTTCCACCTCTCCTCTCACTTTAAGTCTATTTTGTTAGTGGTTCCATCTCCTTTTAACTATTTATCGTGTTTGGAATGCCTTTCATACTACAACTTTTTTCAGACTTTGGAGAGAAAATATTTTCCTATGTGACAGCTATACTTTTCTGGTATAGCTGTTAACCAAATTGCTTTATCTCAGTATAAAGCAATATGATGATTTTTTTTCCTTTTCTTTGCCTCTGCTTCTGTTTTTGATCATTGCTGATATCATGTATATTTAAACATCTCTTGTGCTGTTACCTATGCTGACAGTTGCTAATGCATGGGAATTATATACCACTCACATTCAAGCTAATTTTTTTAAATCAATTCTTTTTTACGATGTTCCTAGTGTAAGATGACTACATCAGTCATTTTCTCTGGACTGTTGTCTTTCAAAAAGTATCCGTTAAGTAGTTTAGAGAATGTGAATTTATGAATGTGCATTGAGCACATTGAATTTCAAAATAGCAAATGTGAACAAGTCAATGTTAGTCAATGTATAAATAGCTGGCAGAGCTAATAATTCAGGAGCAAAGAACTGATGCAGAAAAGTGTATTTTTCTTTCTTTTCTTCTTTCTTTCTTTCTGGCAAACCCAAACCATGTTCACATTTGCCTTTCAAGTATGTACCCCATTTTTGTCCAGGATTTTATGTTAAAACTGACATACGTACAAAACCAAATGCAGTGTTGTTGTGGTTTAGCCCCGGCAGGCAGCTAGTGCCACACAGCTGCTTGCTCACACTCCCCAGGTGGGATGGGGAGAGAATCAGAAAGGTAAAAGTGCAAGATCTCATGGGCTGAGATAAAGACAGTTTACTAGGTAAAGCAAAAGCAGCACGCGCAAGAAAAGCAAAACAAGGAATTCTTTCGCTACTTCCCATGGGCAGGCAGGTGTTCAGCCACTGCCAGGACAGCAGGGCTCATCACGCGTAATGGTTTCTTGGGAAGACAAACGCCATCACTCCCAACATCCTCCCCCCTTCCTCCTTCTTTACCCCAGCTTTTATGGCTGAGCACGATGTCATATGGTGTGGAATATCTCTTTGGTCAGTCTGGGTCACCTGCCCTGGCTATATCTCCTCCCAGCTCCTTGTGCACCCCCAGCCTCCTCGCTGACAGGGCAGCACAAGAAGCAAAAAAGTCCTTGGCTCTATGTAAATACTGCTCTGCAACAACTAAAAACATCGCCACTATTTTCATCAAAAATCCAAAACACAGCATTTTGTGAGCCTCTACGAAGAAAATTAACTCTATCCCAGCCAAAACCATGACAAATGTGTATTATATCACAAAGATATTCAGACTATTGTTCCAAGCCCTGTTTCAGTCACCACCTTTCTGCAACTAAAATGTAAATAATAAGCTAGCAACAATTAGTAATAACACAAGAATTGTAAACTACCATACATTCCATGATGGAAAACCTTTTTGTCTATGAAGGTTAAATGCAATGACAGGTAGAGAGATTTCCACTGTTTGTCTTTACATTATATGTGTCAGCATACTTAGGCAACCTATACTTAGTAAGGCAGGGTGGGTGAGCACATTGGAAAATTCCTGGGAAGTACTCTGTCCATGACTGCAAAGAACTGGATCAGTTAAATGTGTTCCATTTCTCCAGAGATATATGCCTCATAGATTGTGGATATATCAGCTTTCACTGGCATTAGCTTAGGTTTCTATTCCAAAGATTCTGGCCCTGTCCAGTAACCTAGAAATAGAAAATATGGAAATAATAATAATTAAAAAAAAAAAAACAACCAAACAAACAAAAAAACTTGCTGATAATTCTTTATTATTCTGGTCTAGTGTCATATGAAGTTTTACATATGCAAACATGTAAATGATTATGCTTATTTTGTACGTCACTTGGAAATGCTCTTCAAGTTGGGCAACAGGTTGCAAACAACACAACATAAATGTTTTGCTTGAGCATATATAAAATGCACTGTTATTTTATATGTTTCATGGGTACTGTCTAATTTCTTTCAAATGCAGTAGCATTTGTGCAAGTGGTTTCCAGATCAAAATCCTGTGCAAAAATAAGAAAATAAAAATACAAATAAGGAGGTTTTCTCAAGATCAACTGTTTCTGCAACAGAAATTCTTCATGCATAAGAAGAGTAGGCACTGATTCTCACCTTGTCCCTTAATGCCTTCGATCTCTCAAGGTCTATGCCCCACAGGAAATGGGACCTGTAGAGAAGCAGCAATAAACTTGGTATTGATAATCAAAACAGATTCTCTATGTGGATATTAGATCAGTTTGGTGAACCAAGGACATGACCAGGCATCTGTAGACTCTGACTTATGGAAAATAGGTTCTGCGGGGTCTTCAATCAGTACAGGAAACTTATAGCTTTCTCTTTTTATGTAATATATTTGTTGGCATCTGAAGAGACCCTAAGTTTTTTTCATTATCTCCTACTTGTCTTATTAGTTTTATTAAGATGTGGCTATCTGACTGTTACCTCAATGGCTATAATCACCTTGATTTCCTACCAGATTTAGCTTGCACTTTGCTTAATTTTCACAAAGTCAAGATTGAATTGTTTCAGTTTAGGCACACAGAGAAGTAATACTCAAAATTAAATTTTGTATTTGGAACTTAAGTTGAAGTCACACTTTCTAGGGAGAGCTAACTGTAGCTTCATTGAAAGAGGTTTTCTTCTCTGTCTTACAGTTTCTGAAGCATTAATACTGTCTTTTTTTTTTTTTTTAGCTAAATGTATTAAGTTATAGTCACCTAGAGATGAGATCTTATATGTATTGTTTTGCCTATACAAGCAAACATGATGAATTCAATGTTGAAGGACTGCCTAGAGAATTAGCAAATGATGTTTCTTAGATCTTTAGTAATGTATTGCTCTAATTTCATTTTTCTTGCTTTATTTTCTACTCCTGCTCTTACTGTGCCTTGATTTTCATTTTGGCAAATTCATGCACACGTGGCAAGCCATACATTCTACATCCTGTCATTCACAATTTTAAGGTTGTTATCTGTTGTGCAAGCTACAGTATAAAGGGCAAAGTTCAGATATTAGAGCTCAGCATGCCGATCTGTCCCCGACCTAGATCCAGGCTAGAATGGAAATAATGAGGGAACTGTTTTATTGACAAAACATGTTTCTTTGTGCTGCTGGACTCTGGGGAGCTTTCTGAAAACAAACACAGAGCTATAATTACTGTCACTGGCACTGAAGGCAGGAAAGGGAGAGGGGAGGAAGGAGAAGTAAATTATGCATTTAGCCAAAAAGATTGGAAGATAAACGATTGTAAAGCCAAACCTTTCAATGCTAAGGACTTACAAGTCTTTTCTACTTTTTCATGCAAATGTGCAAGTGTGTAAGTGTGTGTGCATACATCTGTGGTGTGTGTTAGTGTCTCAGTACTTTATAACTGAAAGGCTTGGTCTAGGCAAAAATAATAATAATAATAATAATCTTGTTTAGATTTAAGCTGAAATGGCTCATGTAGTAACATTACTTTATACACCTGTCTCATAACAACAGTGGAAGAGACTCAGGGCGTTCCAGTTTTCTGGGTCAGCAAACTGAAGAAGACCTAGGAGTTTATCAAGACATAACGTATTCATGCTAAAGTAGAGAGGATTCAGCCTGCTACAGACAGAGAAGCTGACAATATTATCATCTCTGTAATGATGAAAAGAAGCAGATGGGGATATGAAAGCATTTCTTTCGTGGTGATTTGAAAAAATGCCCTATAGAGCCAGAAATCTTATAAAACTGCAGGAGATGTGTTCTGTACTTGTTTTATCCAGTCATTTGGTTATCATTATGGGTACTCCACAGGGAGCCTCAAAAAGGAGCCTTTGTTTACTCTGAAACAAAACCAAATGCTGCTTATGACAGTGAGAAAAAGAGGAGATTCAAATTTTATGCAGAAAACATTTGAGCATACTACACCCTCATGTTTTCAGACTGTATACTCACAAGCTATGTTACCATTTAGGATTGCCCAATGCTTTCCTTTAGAAGGATTTAATGGCTTTATTTAGTTTCTTAGTATTAAACTACTCAGATAATTTTTTTTTTTTTTTTCGTAACCATTGTTACTGTTGTTGGATTTCCACGGTATTTAAAATAAAATGTTTCACCCACATCTCATAAATATGTTAGAAGGCACATGTTTTCTCTGAGACTGAAACACTCTGACATTTATTTCATTGAGAAAAGCTGCTGTCTTTGCACTGAAAAGATTTAAGCTGATGGAGGACTCATCTACCAATTAATATGGTGGGAAGGAAGTGGATAAGATATATAAGATATTATAAGATATTATGGATAAACCTGTAGACTTTTTCTCAAGGTCTTAAACAAATTTAAATCCTAAATATAGACTGAGAGAGTCATGTTCGCTTCACAGAAGTCGATTCATTTTTAGAGACCAAACTCTCTCAAGGTTGCGTCTCCTGAGCCGGCTTAATTCCTTCATGCAAACCTCCCACACATGTTGTAGCCAGAGAGTAACTAACATGCCACTGGATTATGACTAGCAATGAGATGCTGCTGTGGTAGCAGCTAAGAAAGTAAAAAGCCTAAATTCAGTCCATACTCAATTTTACATCCAACTGTCAGCGTACAGGAGAAGTGATAGGACAATGGAAAAATGAATGACAATGGAGGAGGAAGAGATTCAGGGCTATTCACAGAGTTGACAAGAAAGAGGACAAGGAACAGCAAAGAGAGGAGAAGCTAATACAGAAAGCACAAGGGCAAAAGGTGTGCAACTGTATGACTGACCTTAGATATTGTATATTCCCTGTTTATAATTACTTACTAGCTGCCATTACCAAAGTAAGAAACAAACGATAGCTTCTTTATTGTTGTTTTATTATTAGCTTCTTGTTGTTGTTGTTGTTGCTGTTGTTGTTTTGTTTTTGTTTTTTTTTTTTTTGGCTATATTTGTCATCCAAGTACAAAATCCAAAATTGCTGTGATCATCTCATTTTCATATATTTGCTTACATAAAAATAGTTTTCAAAGACATTTTAAATAATTTCCCTGTTCATTCAAGAAGCCAGCCAAGAAATACTTCAATGGAAAAAGAAAATGTTGAGAAAATTATAATGGAAGAAAAAGGACATGAGAAATAAAAGCACAAAATCTCTATTTTGTGACATGCAAATTTAAGTGCATATAATAGACTGCTTTGTTTGGGCAAAGATGTTACTCAGAATGTCTATTTTCTACAGACTCCAACAGAGATTGTGTCTGGGTCTGGGTTCTATAGATTGTCAGCTTCTGTCTGTCCTGTACTGCTTTGACCTTTTGACATTTACTACCTACACAGCCAACGTGATCAGCTTTTTAAGTAGAATTAAGTGGCTTGGGAGTATCATCTTATTGCAGCCATTGTATAAAGAGAAATTTGACTTAAATAGTGCCTTAAAGAATATTTATTCTCTGTCAGTACTAAGCCACTGATGTCCTTTAACATCTTTGTCATTTCTGGATGACTGGTTTGTGATTGACTTTTGTGTGGGTCAGAGCAGGAAATAGATTTTTTGTTTGTTTTAAGAAATCTGAAAAAATAGAAGCAGAGGTGCTTCAAAATTATACATTTCACCATGGCTGGAAAAAGAAAAATGGCAAAAAAATAATGCAGCTGCAATTTGAACGCATTTTTCCTAGCAATATTGCTATGCATAACGTGAGAGAGAACGAGAGAATATTCTTTGCACAGCCTTCATTATTGATAGTTTCTTTCAATGGGGTGCTGGCTGGGTTTTTAATTTTCAAAGCCACTGCAGCATTTCTGTTTTGACAAGATCTATGTGACTGAGTTAAAAAGTTTAATTTGATTGAAAGAGAGTGCAATAAAGTTTTTAATTTGTCAACATCTTGACTGCTTATATTTAATTTCATTCCCTTACTTCATACGGGTGTATTATCTGCATCAACATTTTATGACATCGAGGTCTATTTATTTTCATTGCTCCAGCAACTGCATTGTAAATTATCATCAAAGTCCAACTAGTGCATAGGATAAAATCCTCTTTTAGTAGTATTAATCTATATTTCATTAACAGGAATAATTTCAGTGAGAGAAGTAAATTACATTTATTTTAACACGTATATCAGGCAATTTCCTGTTGGTTTTGGCATTACTGTCAGGATTTCTACTGATTCACATTAGCACAACAAAACAATACTTCAATATCTGTAAGATCATAATCAAAAAAACTTTGCAGGTTCATATAATTTCTAAAATCTAAAATTTATTTTCAGTGACTCAGGAATGCTGATGCTCCAGCACATAATTTCTATATAACAAATAACAATATTTGAAAGCATCCAAGAGGAAAGTGTGGTATGTCTGATTTAGCTTTGGGACATGCTGAGAGGAGGTTATGCTGTTTGCAGATGCTTTTGAACATTTCTTAATGACCGTTTTTAACGCTCAAGTTATTCTGTGGACTATAGTTACAAAAACAGTTAACTAGTCAGGACAACAAAATCTGAGCTAGTAGACTAAAGAATTTAATCTATAGACTCTAATTTGGAGGCTAATGTTGTGCATAGGTGCTCACCTGAGATCAGGAACAACAAAAGTCTACATGTTGAACAACAGACAACTTCATGAAAGCAATGCAAGATAGTGTCTTGTCCTTCATGCATGTTTGGGAATTAAACATCTAAAACTGAGCTACAGTTAAATACTTGTCATGTCCTTGAAGTTAAAAAAGGAAAAAAAAAAAAAAAGAAAAAACCACCTTCAGCAACTTCAAGTTACTATTGGAAAGAAAGAAGGAACGAAGGAAAGAAGGAAAGAAAGAAAGAAAGAGAAAGAAAGAGAAAGAAAGAGAAAGAAAGAGAAAGAAAGAGAAAGAAAGAGAAAGAAAGAGAAAGAAAGAGAAAGAAAGAGAAAGAAAGAAAGAAAATAAGGAAGGAAGGAAGGGAAAAAGAAAGAGAGGGCAGTCTTTCCAAATAAATAAATAATCAATTGATAAGTACTTGGTAGCTTTTCTATTCAGATGGCCAATGAACACAGGATTTTCCTAAAGATTTCAATCCCCTGTTCTGTGTGAGGAGATGTGTTATTCCCATTTCCTATTATCCACAGAGTAGCTGAACAGCACAGTATAGGATGTTCTTCTCTGAATATTTTGAACTTATGTTTACTTAGTCTTGCAATTTTTATGACGTCTTAATACCAGCTGGGCAAAACAAAGAAAATAAAAGCTTAACTTCGTAAGATAATCACTAGTGGGTAACACACCAGTCTTTAAGAACCAGTTTCCTTAATCTTTTGATAATTTAACTTCAAATGCTTAAGTATCTATGTGATTGGAGACTGAAATCTAGGTCTCTTTAATTCAGACTAATGTCTTAATATGTACACTTAAAAAATATATTCTTCTGTCTCTCACTCAGGTAGTGTTTAAATCTATCATGTACAGTAGTATCAACAGAAGGACAGTGCTAAAACCCTCTTCAGAATACTTTATTTTCCTTTGTTTCTCAATTCAAAACACACAGGGGAAAGCAATAATTCAATCTCCTACTTCCTTGGTAAGGTCATAAACTGCTAGAGAGATGCTTTAGTTTCTGATCTCTGAACATACTGAACATAACTCTTTTACATGAGATAAGCAACTTGGAGGAAATAGTCCACTGTACATATTCTCTAAAACTGCTAGATTCAGGTAGCTACAGAGCACCTGTCAGGATTAAAATGACTGTTCTTCTGAGTCA
Source organism: Chauna torquata (assembly GCA_013399475.1). Lineage (NCBI taxonomy): Eukaryota > Metazoa > Chordata > Aves > Anseriformes > Anhimidae > Chauna > Chauna torquata. The sequence goes on from VXAL01018533.1 coordinate 11,057, forward strand.
TGGCTGGCTGTTTAGGAATGTATAGGTGCAAAAGGGCTCCCAAAGTCAAACAGGTGTTTTCTGAATACCTAAATACTGAACTATACCTGTTGTATTCCTCTTGTGATTACAGTTCTGTGCATTTGTAAGCAGATTTTAACCAGCAAAACAATGAAACAAATGTGCAAATCAGGCATTCATGGTCTTCTCATTAACTACTGTGGAACTTTTCTGTTCTGAAGTTATGCAAGCTAGAAATGCCATTGCTGAGCCATGCCAGTGGAACAGAATACCTCAATGTCAGCATTTAAACCTCTTCTTTAATTTTTCAAAGATTCTAATGTACCAAAACATTACTGACTTTATAAGCCATGTGTGATATGTGTAGCTTAGTGTAGATAAATGAAAAAAAAAAAAAAAA
>VXAL01018533.1:17373-33582 GCA_013399475.1 Chauna torquata
TGAAGTTATAAACTGATGTGCAAGTTTTGATTTGAACTGTAAAGTATGTGCTATGTGATAAAGTACACGCATATAGGTTGTCACAGTGTCTATTAGTGCCATCACAGGGATAAGAAGGGAAAGGGTGTCCTGTAGATGATAAAGCATTCCATAGTAGTTTGTGAGTATTGATTTTGTATATATTTTCTGCATATTTCAGGGGACAAATATCTTTGTGATGGCAGTTACAGAAACACTGCTGCATGACATGCAAAGCAAGAAGCACATAAGTAATACATACCCAATAGCAGTTAGTGGATGGTGGGTGGGGTAACATTAACATTTTCTGCAGGAACTTATACAAAACTTGATGCCTTTTTAAAACAAAGCTTTCAGAAAACAGCTCTCAGAAGCCACAGCCTTTAACATATTTTCCTTAAGCTTCTTTCAATTAGAGTGAATCCTGAATAAGCATGTCATCAAATGATAGCCATTGTCATTTGAAAATAGGCAGAAGGAAAGGATGCCAAACGTTAGTGTTTCTCTACACATTCAGTTAAAATGTGATCTGAAATGAAAATGGATTTTGGAGCATCAGCAAATGTGTGCCAAGAACTTATGACAGCCCATATCAGCTTTGTCTCTGTAATATTGACTACAGAGAGAGAACACATGCTTGACCATGAATGGTGTCTTGTGGGATTCCGTTCTACAACTATTGTTTAAGGATGTAGACAAATTATGTCCCTCAACTGCTAGTAGTTTTCAAGAATTCCTGTGACTGTGGCTCAGAATTTTATAATACCTCTTTGCCACTGTCTTTGATTTCACAGTGGCATTCTTCAAAACACAGAAATTGAAAAAAAAATACATTGTAAGAACCCAGTTTTCATAGAATTGATGTTTCTAATCTTAGTTATCCTGAAATTAAACTTGTTTGTGTTGCTCTCATTTGGGATGTGTGTACAATTATTGTTCTTAATTTATACTGTAGTAGTAATCTTGCTTATTTTTGCTGCCTTTTCAAAGTCTAAAAGAAATGTGGTTTTAATATATAGAATAAGGTAAAAACCATTTAATGCAACAAAAATTTCAGGAAATCTGAAATTTTTTACTTTTCTTGTGGGAATCATGTTGAAACTTTGACATTAAGCTGTTTGTCTGAAATTTTCCTATGTCTCTTTTCCTAAGTAATAAAGTGACAATCATAAAATAATGAGAGCCATGCTAAAAAACATGTACAAGAATTTGCAGGAAGCATGTAAATTATTTTACACTTACAATCAGCATTAGAAATCTACCGCTAAATGATAGGACACATTTAGTGTCCAGCTGAACATTGCAAGCCTAGTGGGATAACAAATAACAAGTTTGAGGTGCCCAAACTTTGCCTACTGTTTTTTCCCACAGGTATTACTTCACTTCCTGAATTTTCTTAGTGTTTTGTGAGTTGTTCATGACTTATTCATGAAAAACTTCATGAATTATCTTAATATTATTCATATGTAATACTCCTGGTTTTGCAACACCACTAGTTGCATGAGTCAAATTATGCTGAATGGAGTACATCTTTCTAGACATTTCTGGAGGGCTGAAGGGGCAAGGCCTGTAGAGACCTTTAGGATTCATCTTGTCTAATTTCTCATCTAAACTGCAACAAGCAGTAGCTGTAATTTGCTGTAAATGTTTATCTGGCCCAAACTTAAAATAATGGAGTCTCCACAAATTCATTTTCTGGTTTATTCCAGAGTTCAATACCCTTATCGTTAAGATTTTTTTTCAGATGAAAACCATCTATCTCCTTTGGTGCCCAGTAAGCCCATTAATTTTGTCCAGCTCACTAAAGTCATGGAGAAAAATAATTTTCTTCTTTCCAGTAGCAGTCTGTATTTATCCTCTTCACTTCTTTTTTCTCTCCTTGTCTCCTAAGACCCCTAGGGAGCGATCAAACTAGTGGATGATAATCACTCTTATTTGTTTCTTGTAAAGTGAGCTTCTGATGCTGCTTTTGTTACTGCTAGTTGCTGTAAAAAAGGGGTAGTATGGAAATACAGGGCTTATCAGATCTGTCTTAGAATCTATTCATCCTTAAAAATCTTACGTTTTTTGTATTTTTTTTTTTTACATTATGATATTATTTTTAAGTTGATGACTCAATAACTTCAGACTTTCTTGTAAAATTTGTTTAGCCAGTTATTCCCTAACCTGTATTTGAGGAGCTGATTATTTCTATTTTTAAAATATAGAACACTGTATTTGTCACTATTGAAATTAATTTTGGTTTTAGGCTAATTCTCTAGTCTGTATGGGTGATTTGGTAGTCCAGCCCAGCTCTAAGAAAAGCTGAAAATATATTGGTTTACTCAATAATATAGTTTACTAAAAACTCTAGTTAAGTATATGCCCTCATTGATCCATCAAAAGGTTAATGAAAATCCTGCATTGCACCATATGCAAATCAAATTGCTTTGTAATTTTATCACTCCAAAAGCCCATTAATAAATGTATTGTGTGTATGATTTTTCCATTAGTTTCCATACATTACCTTTTTGGAACACATCCCATGAATCTTAGTGTTGTATAACAGAAGATGAGCCACTATACTGCAGTTTTACTATGTAGAACTTGTCTGCTTAATGTAGCAGAACTTGTCTTTCCTCCAGGATCACATTAAATAATTTTAGGGGTAGAAAATATGAAAAAGGAAAAGTTGAACATTTTTATGTTACTCTGTGGAAAGAAGAAAGAGTCAAAGTACACATATCAATCTTCAAGTATGTTCAGAGCTGCCATCACGAGGAAGGCATTAAACTGTTCTCCTGCGGTACCCTGTCATGAAGGCAAATGGACTAGACATTTTTTTTTTATATATTTGTTTGAACTCTGGTTTCATTAATTCTTTTTGTTTGTTCTTGTTTTGTTTTTGTTTTTTTTTAGCATTTAAATGCTACATTTTCAATAAACGACATGAGATCTAGGAAGCTATGCTCATATATGTCTCACCAATCCAAAAAGCAAGAGTGAAAGTACCATTAGTTGAAAGAAAGAGACTTGTGAATTGATAAAAAATTAGAACAGTAATGAAGGTATAACAAGAGGCAACCCCACAATAAAAGGCAGATCCATAAGTGCACCTTTCCTCTAATGTATATAAAGTTTACTATAGATGGACATAGACTTAGCCTTTTTGTATGCTTTACTTGATGTAATAGGACAGCTGTAGATGTCCCCTTAAACAAAAGGATCCATCCTCTTTCCTTCTCCTTGAAAAGAGCATTTTAAGGTTAAAAGAACCATAAGACAGAGTATAGCATCTGGGACAGCAAAAATGACATTTCATATATTTTAGTGTTCCAAAACAAAACAAAACAAAACAAAACAAACAAACAAAAACACTACTCCATTTTAAATAAATTGTAAATTAGTGAAATGAACGAGAAATATTAAATGTCAGTTTTCATAACTGGTTATGACACTCATAAATATCCGGTAGTATGCTGACTTTACCTCAAGATTATGAGAACAAATTCTTTTATAAAGTCAATGTTTCCATTTCATGATAGAATAAAATACAATAGAATAGAATGGAATAGAATAGGATAGAATAGAATAGAATAGAATAGAATAGAATAGAATAGAATAGAATAGAATAGAATAGAATAGAATAGAATAGTTCTATTTAGAAAGGACCTACGAAGACCATTGAGTCCAAAGTCTGACTACTTCCGGACTGACCTAAAATTAAAACATGTCATTAAGAGTGCTATCCCAATGCCTCTTAAACACAGACAGGCATGGGACATCAAACACCTCTCTAGCAAGTTTGTTCCAGTGTCTGACCAACCCCTAGGTAAAGAATTTTTTCCTTATGTCTGGTCTGAACCTCCCCTGACAAAGCTTTGATCCATTCCCTGTCACTGGACACCAGGGAGAAAGGATGAGCACCTCCCTCTCTGGCTCCCCTCCTCAGGAGGTAGTGGAGAGCAATGAGGTCACCCCTCAACCTCCTTTTCTCCAGACTGGATAAACCAAGCTCCTCATGGAAGATGCCTTCCAGCCCTTTCACCAGGTTTGTTGCCCTCCTCTGGACATGTTCAGGTACCTTAACACCCTTTTTAGATTGTGGAGCCCAGAACTGCACACAATAGTCAAGGCGAGGCTGCATCAGCACTAAATATAGTGGGAGAATCACCTCTTTTGACTGGCTGACTGTGCTGTGTTTAATGTACCCAGAATAAGGTTTGCCCTCTTGGCTGCCAGGATGTACTGCTGACTTATGTTGAGCTTGCTGTTAACCTACACCCCCAAATCCCTTCCTGCAGAGCTGCTCTCCAGCCACTCACCTCCCAGTCTGTATTTATGTCCAACATTACTCCATCCCAAGTGCAGGATCTGGCATTTGTTCTTGTTAAATTTCATGTTGTTGCTGATGGCCCAATGCTCCCACTTCTCTAGATCCCCCTGCAAAGCTCCTCCTTCCTGAAAAGAGTCAACAGCACCTCCCAGTTTAATATCGTCAGCATATTTACTAAGGATGCATTCAACTCCTGCATACATATCATTGATAAAAATATTGAACAGAACTGGCCCCAAGACTGAGCCTTGGGGAACCATTTTTGAGCCTTTTTTGTTATCTGAAACATCACTGGCCAGTTCTAACTCTAATTGAGCTTTGGTTTTTCATGTTTTCTACTTGCAAATGCAAACTGCTGCTCTGTAATCTTCCTTTATGGCCTAATTGTGCTTAAGAGATTATACTCTTTTTCTGCTTGAGTTCCAAGAGAAGTTCCCTGTTCAGCCAAGCCAGTCTTCTGCCCCATTTACTTGACTTACAACATAGTGGGATTACCTATTCCTGTGCTTTTAAAAGGTAGTTCTTAAAAAGTAACCAGCTCTCATAAACTCCTATCCCTCAAAAGCAGATTCCCGGTTAGTTAGACCCTGCTAAGTATCTCCCTAATTAGCTTGCTTGCTTAGAATCAACAGCAACTACTCTAGTGACCATGTTTCTCATTTTACCAAAAATTTTTAACTCTACCATTTCATGATCACTGTGGCCAAGGCTGGCATCTACGTTTACATCTCCTACAAGGCCTTCTTTATTCACACACAACAGGTCTAGAAGGACACTTTTCCTGGTTGGTTCACTAAGTACTTGAGACAAGAAGTTATCTTCAATATACTTCAGGCATTTCCCAGACATGCTTGTCACTGCAGTATGATATTCCCAGTTAATGTCAGGGAAGTTGAAATCTCCCATAAGGATAACGGCTATTGATCCAGAGATATCTCCTAAATACCTATAAAATAATTTATTAATACTATCATCCTGGCTGGGTGAATGATAGTAGAAACCCACAGCAACATCTGCTTTATTGTCCACACCCCTAACGCTTACCCAGAGGCTCTCAACTGCATCATTCATAACAGAAAGGGCTGTGCAATCAAAACCCTTCTTTACATACATTGCAACTCCTACACCTGTCCTACCCTGTCTATTTCCTAAACAGCCTATAGCTTCTATCCAAGCACTCCAGTTATGGGACTCATTCCGCCAAGTCTCACTAACACCAATAATATTGTAGCTCTGGGAACAGACTACAGGTCCCAGTTCCTCCTGTTAGTTTCTCATACTATAATCATTGGCATACAGGCATTTCAGATGGGCTCCCAAATCCTTGGTGTTCCCTGGACCAGTGTAAATGTTCCCATTAACTGCATCGTCCCTTGGCCTGTGTACAGCATTCCTAGTGGTTTCCCTTTCCCACATCAAGTCTAGTTTAAAGCCCTGTCAATCAGTCCTGATAGCTTATGGGCAAAGAAAATTTTTCCCCATCTAGACAAGTGGATCCTGACAGGCCCAAGCAGAATTTGTGTCTCAGAGAATCTGTCATGGCTACAAAAAGAAAAAAAAAAATCTGGGGACGCACCAGCTTTGGGGCTAGACATTGATGTCCTGGGCTCACTGGTTTCTTCCAATGTCTTTCTGTGTTGCTGGGAGGGTAGAAGAAAATACTTCCTTAGTGCCTGAATCATTTAGCAGTCTTCCCAGGGCCCTAAAATATATATTGATTGACCTGAAGCTTCTTGATCTAATATCATTGGTACATGAAAATACATACCATGAAAGAGCAGGAGGGAGTGGTACTCTGAAGGCTGTACTATGCTCTTCAGTACTCTAGTGACTTTACTGATCTAAACCCTGAGGAGGCAGCAAACTTCTCTGAAAAGATGGTCCAGTCAGAAGATGGGTGTCTCTGTTCATCTCTAGAGGGAGTCCTCTATGACCATAACTCACGTTTTTTTTCTTCTCAGTGCTAGTCTTGTTGCTGCTCTTGATGCAAGGGGTTGTTTGATCTAACTTTGTTGAGGGAGGTAGTTCTAGTACCTGATTCCTCTCACTCTATTTCATCATGTCTCTCATCTACCTTACCCATAGCCTCACATCTATTATGTAAAGACAGCTAGGATGACAAGGAGGGGATCATTTTGTGGCTCTGAGCAGCAACTTGCTTCCACTCCTCCCTCTCCCTCCAGTCTCTGGTTTTGTCCTGATGCTGAACAGATACGGGATAAATCTCTGTGTTGGTTGTGTTAAGTTGTCATGTGTGTACCAGAGAGGGCAGAGCATAGCTCCATTGATCTATACCCTTCTTGGACTCCTGGATGTTCCACAGTCTACCCACCTCCTTCTGAACCTCAGCCACCAGGCAAAACAGTTCTCTCTGGGCACATCTTCCACAGGTGTGCTCACTACCGCCCTCCATCTCTAAGAGTTGTCCCAGACATGTCCTGCAGTCTAAAATCTGAGTGGTCACATGAACCAACTGAAGCTCTGTCTGAGTGGCTGCATTAGTCCTCCCAGGTACTGGAAGCTCAGAGAGAGCAAAGAGCGTGGCTTTCTGCCAGGCTGTCACCATGTTGCTGCGTGCCCCTGCTTGCCACTATGCACACCTGCTTGCTGCCTCCTGTGTTCTTAAGGAACCCAATGTTAGCATGAGGTTCCGCAGACTTAGAAAAAAATTACACTTGATCGATACTGAAAGAGTATGTGGATGACTGGTTCAGTGATTAATTTCATGTTAGACTCATGGGAACAAAACAGCTGAGTATATTTGTCTCCATAATCCCTTTTCCCAAATGTAATTACAAATTGAATTGATCAACTCATGTTTCTTCTGAGCCAGTAGCACACACATTAGAATTGCTAGGGTGTATTAAGTCTTAGTACAAATCATCAGTCCTCAGTGCTACAAGAAATTTGATATTAGAATCATGTTTTAAAAGAAATATTTCTTTCTTTTCCTAAACCTCTTTCTACTGAAAGTTTAACATCTTATATCTTGGATGTCTTCCTGTCTCCTAGGACACTAACATATTTTAATAAACATTATTGATCACACTAAATTATTAATTTCTATTGACAGTAAAGAATTAAATAATGATACATTGGATGGGCCAATAATTTTTAGTCTACACTAGACAGGCCTTATATTTAGCATAGTAAATGTCTCATCAGCAAAATCTATCAATGTAGGCAAGTATCTTGTGAGAATGCTACTACTTGAATTATACAAATGAACCGGACCTGAAAACAAGCTAGAAAACATAATCTAACATGAGGTTGTAGATCACCATTCAAACTTGGACCTTCCATCACAAAAAACAAAATCACTTCCTGGACCCACAGATATTCCATCCAGCAACATTTTAAAGAGTAAATTTCACGGAAGCTGAAATTTAATGAATCGTACACTTAGTGTAACAGAGTTTGATATATCTACTCCATCAGTAAAATACTGGGACATTGTTCTATGTCTCAGGGGAAAATTTCATGCAAATTAAGGCAGGTCCACTCAAAAGATATGCCAGAAACATTAAATGACAAATTCAGAGAGGCTAAGTGGGCACTGGAACATAGTTATATCATTATGCAATTAAAGAGTAGACTCTAGTTCTAAGAAATAAATTTAAAGGTAGCTATTTATAGAATTCTCATTGGTGCTTTGTTTTCAGTATGATAGGCCTGTGTACAGTGACACAGTGACACAATGACACAGAGTTGCTCTGCCCTCTTGCAAGTGACAACAGAACAGTAAGGTGATAAATGACATACATAAAAAAGATTATTTAGTTCTCTGTTCCATTCATGAGCCTGTGTAATCTCAATAAACTCTGTGGGACATTTAGATAGTAATACCTTGTAATCATAGAAGAGTGAAGTAAGAATTCAGAAATGAGAAAAAATCTTCAGCAAGAGCAAATGAGCCTTGTCCTCAGAAGGTGGATCTGTTCAGTATACAAAGGACAGCACTTTATCACCTTCTAAAATTCAGCAGAATAATCATTCCTATGCTAGTATTTCATAAATTCCTTAGTAGTGCATAATTAATACCATTACTACCTTATTATCATCAAAGGCTAAAAATAACTGGGTATAGACTATTAACATAATTCAGAATCTTAGTTCAATATAGAATTTTTTCATTGATTGTTTTCCCAAGAAAATGTCACTTCCATTAGAACAAGGACTTCTTTAATTTCTAGCATATTCTATGTATGGTAAGTATCTCCATTTCCTCTTAGGGGGACCATTTTTATACTATATATTAAATACTTACTGAGTCAAAACTTTCTCTCTCATGGCCCCAAGGGAGTGAATGACTGGTACACAATAATCATTTTCTTTTTGTAATTAACCATTTGTTACAAAGTGAGCTTCTACTGTTGCTGTTGTTACTTCTAGTTTCAGTGAAAAAATGGCTACACTGGGTATGGAGTGCTGTAGATTAATATGATATGAAGGCAAATGTCATTCTGAATCTTACAGCTGGTTTCCTAAATTTTGAAGAAGAACAGAGCTGCATATATTTCTGGTTTTTGGAGGTATTTCCATTGGCTATGATCTGATCAGTGTACTGGCTTTTACAAAACCTATTATTTGACCCTGAGAACCTCATGGATTTTATGGGACAAATCAGTTTTTCAACTCAAGACTCTTTTTCACCTGGCAAAAAGTTATGCAATGCAACACTCTGCTCTGCCAATGTTGAAGATTTTTGTTGATGCAGCTTCTACCTATTTCAGATACATTTCCTCCTACAACTCTGCAAAAATAAGCTTCACCAGAAATCTGGAGCTGTAAAGACCTTGGACGACTTTGTCCAAGGCTGAATTTCTTTTAGATCTTAATCTATAACACGCTTTTTCAAGATGTAACTTCCGATGGAAGAGAAAACTTGGATAAAAATAATGATCCGTAACTTGGGAATAGAAGGAAGTGAAAAAAAATTTTCTGCACAGTCTTCTGTAATCTTTACCTGTGAGTAAATTATGTGATATTATGTATCATAAAAATAGTCATTATAGATAGCTTAAAATCAGTAGAAATCCAGAAAAATAAAGCCTGCATTAATCAAATTTCCTAGAAAGGCATCTCATTGTAATGGCGGATTCACAATCATAATAGGAATACAAAAAGAATGGAAATTTATTTAAAACACTAGATACTTTTTAAAAACTGTAGAATGCCAGCAACCAATGAACCTTTAATCCCTTCAAAAAAAAAAAAAAAAAAAAAGGCGGTTAAAAATGAAAGTCTATGTAAACATAGAGATGTTCCAGTTTACATAACATTCCATCCACCAACAAACCCAGGAAAAGGTAGGTTTCACAATATAGAACAGCTCCAGTGAAAGTCATCTCAGAGAGTATGCAGGTGAATGTTTGTTCTCTGGACATAGGGACTGCCATAATCTATATTAAATTCATTTTCTAAATGTGCTTAACAATGTGGTCTAACTGCAATAAGTTTTATGTTTCCTTTTGTAAAGAAAGCTACAAGATGGAGTGGAATTTATGGTGTTTAGAATTAGATAAATTACAAAATTTTGGAAATATATGCTTTTGTACTTACGCATGTTCTTCTGCGTTCGTCTGACACAGTAATGGTTCTACCAGTTGATGTATGATCACCATTTACATCTGAAAGAGAAACACAGCTGTGGAAACACAATTTGTACAGTTACAGTTTTCTGATGATTAAATAGATCACAGCAAACACATAGTCTTAAGAAAATTTTAACACTAAAATTGATTAGCCAGATATTAGCCAGCAGTCTTCGACATTTTACTAAACACATCTCTGATCAAGCTGAAATTTTTTCTTAAAAAAAAAAAAATCAAAAAGCCTGAAAGAAAAGTGAACCTCAGCCACAGAAATGCATTTACTCTCTTTAGTTTTTAACAGCTTTAATATATCTCTTACGATTATTCCAGCATCTAAAGTGTATAAGGAAAAAAAAAAAAAAAAGAAAAAAGAAAAAAGAAAAAAGATTATAAAAGATTATTTTAGATCTGTTTTGCTCTTAGACACATTTGCTAAATCTGAAATACCCAGTTCATCTGCTAAGAACTGCTTACTGTATATATATTTATATTACACTTTCACTATCACCTTGAAGGGAAAAGAAATGTTCCTAGTATCTGAAGAAAGTACACTCTTTGATCTACTTAAGATGAAGGGCAAATTGTCTGGTTCTGGTTTTCTGCAGCATCAGCATAGCAGGCTTAGATTCAGAGCAAAGCTGTGTGTTTTATTGTTAGTACCAGGAAGAGCTCAAAAGATTCATGCAGGCAATTCAAACTTTCCTGGCCATCTAAATGATTTGACTCTTTTAGGGTTCCCCATCAGAGCTGCTTCATCCCCTAGGATGCATTATGATTGAAACTGTATGATCCCTACCTATTCAGGGACCATACAGACTTACCTCTGCTGTGCTTGCCTTTGGAGAGAGGAAAAGCATAGACCTGTTACCCTTATAGCTCTGTGGATACAATACTAGATAATACAGGTTTGTTAAAATAGAAAACTGATATTTAGCCCTTTAGGGAATAAGCCTGGGGCAGATGATGGATGGACCCTGAAAAAGTATTATGTGATCTTACAATTAAAAATGATATTAAATAAAACATACACATTAGAAGCCCCAAATGTTCCTGGGAAACATTAACTTTGGAATTTCTGAACTTCTGAATGCTTTACAGCAATGTTAAGATTCTTAATTCTTTCAAAATAGTTTTCATGTACCTACAAACAGGAAGGGGGAAAAGGTCAAAAGTGAAGGTAGGAAATAGTATGCAATATACCTTTACTGTAAGCATGGTGAAGCTCTTCGTGGGTTTATACAGTACGTTTTGTCTTTTTTTTTTTTCCCCTTTCCTGTTGTGAAGAAGCCTCAGTTTGTAAGAAAACTGATGTACACCATGTGTGTATTTTGCCTTATTTGTAATGGGACAGTAATGACATTTGTAATAGCTGCTCTTTTAATTCACTTTTCCCCCCTTTCACATGCTTTCAGTGTGTCATCTTTTGTGGAAAGAGAACTGTAACATACTTTCTTTTTTTTTTTTTTTCAGATTTCTACTCACCCAATCTTAAAATACAACAGTGTCAATTGGTAATGTAAAATCAAGAAATAACCAACACTTCAAGTCTGAGTTCCTGATAACTTTGCCAACAAGGTCTGCAACACATCAAAGTGAAAATATTCAGGTGAAAGTAATTTTCAGCAGCTAAAACAAGTTGCTTTGTATATTTGTTAAGTTTTTGTTATCTGTAATTCTCATGATCAGATGTTTTTCTCCAGCTCATGGTCAGAATCAGTTTTTACAAGCTGCCTGGTAGGTTTTCAGTTCCACAGACAATTATTTCTGCTAGGACTTCATTGTAGCTGAAGTAGGACAGTTTCTCCTTGTTGTTCTTTTGTCCGTGTGTGCATGATCTCCTGTAAGTGTGCGCATTCCACAGCTCTAAAGCTACACTTTTCTGGAGAAGTTTCTTTTCGCCAGCAAAATATGATCTTAGAATAGGTGAGCCAAACAGAAAGCAGAGATGAAGAGGGAGAAAAGCACAAAACACACACTGGAATACATCTACAACCTTCAGGCTTTATTAAACTGGTTTGATTAGGCTACTTACTGTGCAACACTTTTTGCTGCATTTTTGCAAGAATAATGTTCAGATTTTTAAGTCTGTTCTTAATTTCGTTTAATAAAGAATGGAACCAGAAATCTTGTTCCATGCCATAATGAAAAACAAACAAACAAACAAACAAACACCACCAACAAAAACAGACATTAGGAAAGATTTAGAGCTTCAGATCTATTTTAACCATGACATGTAAAGGAGAGAGCTATATAGAGCTGTTGCTGCAATCACATATCATGACCAGAAGGTCTTCTAGATGAAATTTTGTCTCCCCCTTCATTAATTTGGTATATGTAACCTGAGCAGAGTGATGAAACCCTGGAATATGCTTGTAACTTCACAGATGTTTGTGAAGTGCAGATTCCCTGTCTCTTTCTAAGCGTCAGTGCTCTAAGATATGCTGTATGTAAGATTGTAAGGCAATTGAGCGGATATGTTCTGGTGGGAACTCTCTTGCTGGGCCACTGCTCTGCTAAGCATCGGGAATTGCACCGTCTCGTGGCACATAGAGGGCAGCCAGGTGATCAGACCCAATCAGCACATGTTTATGAAGCACAGATCCTGCTTGACTAACCCGATCTCCTGCTATGACAAGGTGACCCACTTAGTGAATGAGGGAAAGGCTATGGATGTAGTACACCTAGACTTCAGTAAGGCTTTTGACAGTGTTTCCCACAGCATTCTCCTGGAGAAGCTGGCTGCTCATGTCATGTAGAGGCATTTGCTTCGCTGGGTGAGAAGATGGCTGAGTGGCTGTGCCCAAGGAGTTGTGGTGAATGGAGTTAAATCCAGTTGGCAGCCAGTCACAAGTGGAGTACCCCAGGGCTCAGTACTGGGGTCAGTTCTCTTTAATATTTTCATCAGTGATCTGGGTGAGGGGATCAAGTGCAACCTCAACAAGTTTGCAGATGACACCAAGCTGGGTGGGAGTGTTGATCTGATCGAGGGTAGGAAGGCTCTACAGAGGGATCTGGATAGGCTGGACTGATGGGCCGAGGTCAACTCTGTGAGGTTCAACAAGGCTAAGTGCTGGGTCCTGCACTTGGGGCACAAAAACCCCAAGCAACACTACAGGCTGGGGGAAGAGTGGCTGGAAAGTTGCCTGGTGCAAAGTGACCTGGGAGTTCTTGTAGATAGCTGGCTGAATATGAGCTACCAGTGTGCTCAGGTGGCCAAGAAGGCCAACAGCATCCTGGCTTGTATCAGCAATGGTGTGGCTAGCAGGACTAGGGAAGTGATTGTCCCTCTGTACTCGGCTCTGGTGAGGCCGCACCTCGAATACTGTGTTCAGTTTTGGGCCCCTCACTACCAGAAGGACATTAAGGTGCTGGAGCATGTCCAAAGATGGTCAACAAAGCTCAGGAAGGTTCTAGAGAACAAATCATATGAGGAGCGGCTGAGGGAACTGGCATTATTTAGCCTAAACGAAAGAGGGCTCAGGGGAGACCTTATCACTCTCTACAACTAGTTCAAAGGAGCTTGTAGCAAGGTGTGGGTCAGTCTCTTCTCCCAAGCAACAACTTGATAGGACAAGAGGAAATGGCCTCAAGTTGCACTAGGGAAGGTTTAGGTTGGATATTAGGAAAAATTTCTTCACTGAAAGGGTTCTGAAGCATTGGAACAGGCTGCCCAGGGAAGTATCCCTGGAGGTATTCAAAAGGCATGTAGATGTGATGCTTAGGGATATGGTTTAGTGGTAGACTTGGCAGTGCTAGGATAACAGTTGGACTTGGTGATCTTAGAGGTTTTTTCCAGCGTAAATGGTTCCATGATTCTATGGTTCATCTTGCCTTCTATTGCAGCCACCAGAATAGTTGAGTGAGCATCCCATCCACATACTAGCATTTGCAGCTCAGAAATATGGCTGCAAAACAAGAAAAGCACAAACTGGAGAAAGCTTTTAGCTGAGCTGTAATAAACTGTTGGGCTATAGGCAGGCTGACTGCCAGAAATACAGCTTTTAATCAGTATATACCCAGTGATAAAGTGTGACAAAACAGGCACTCCATTCAAACCTATCACAGTGTGTGTGTTTAACTAGTAAAAAGTGTTTTATGCACAGAATCTATATATGATCTTAAGTGGCAGTAAGAACATTCACCATGCTAATTCTTATGAACCAAAAGAGAAAAAAAATAATTAACCCATGCATACCTCTTGTGATTTTAGTGCAAAGTGGTTAAGACAGTTTTCAGGTACCCTGCTGGGTTACATTTGGTCCCTGAAGCTTCATTTGCATTGTAAAAGCTTCTTGCTGCCTTATCTATGAGTTTCTAGTGAGACAAGGCTGTCTTTTTTCTGGTTAAGCAAGGTTTAAATTACATCTGGCTTCTATGATCTCTGCTTGGGCTGTGGTTCAGCCACTAAGCCACTGTGTAAATTATTTTTGAATCCATGAACAAAAATCGCATAGTACTAGAACGTATTATCTCCTTGCTTTCTAAATCCAATTATGAACTGGTTGTTTAGGAACACCATATTCTGCAATTAGGTGAGATAATAAAAATATTGTAAATAAAAAGTGAAATCATTTCAAGGGATAGCCATGTTTTCTGAAGGATTTTGTTAGTAGTATACCAAGTTGGATATTGTGCTTTCCATGCTGTACGTGCATCAGAGATATATGATCCATTTCAGCACACTTACTGACAAAAAAAAGCTAAGACTATTGTCTTCCAGCTACAACAAATCAAATATACTGAATTTTGATTGCCACCTAATGAAGCAGTAGTATTCTTCTTCTATTAAAATAAAAGCAACCTTGATGATAAACTGTTGATTTTACTCAACAAAATGATTCACAATATGTGACTATAATTCATGTTACTTACATAATTCACTGTAGAAACTATTAATTCACGTTATAAGGTACTGACCAAAATGCTCAGCTTTCTAGGAAATAGCACATAGATTTAGCTAGAGATGTAAGATACAAAACATCTTTTTTTCCACATCTTTTTTTTCAGCCTGACCATTAGTATTAGATCACAGATTTTCCTATATACAGTATATACAGATAATATATGCACATGGTAGCTAGTAGATACTAGCAAGCAGAATAGTATACAGTTAATATCTATATAATCACCCTTAATTTCCACTTTAACAGAGTTAAAGATTAGGAGAGTTAAGATTGAGGAACATATCATTCCAGCCAGTATTCCACTCAGTAATGCAGAATCACTATACATAGTAACTGTGTACACAAATGTACAAAATATATGTTTCTATACATGTACACACACATGAATACGGATGCATACACACACAAACAGTAATGTTATATATTCCATGGTAGAAGTCTCATCTAATCGCAATCCAGCCATTCTTTTACAATATTTATTATTTGACAGTTTAAGTAATAGTTTCAACAATGAATATGTGAGATCTTTTATTAAACAAGCAATCCCAGCGTGCCATGACCTTGTGCAGTCCTCCAAAGAAAAGTGAAGTGCAAAGAAATGCAGTTCAGCAGAAGCTGTTGTACTAATACAGTCAGCTTTTCCAGTCAACTTGTTTACACAACATTGAACTGGCTGTAAGTCCAACTCATAAATCAGACAGCAGGTTTTGGTATGTTTGAATGCTTTTCCTCTCTTGCTTTTAAGAAACAGGTGTAACTTATTTTAGTGTTCCTTCTCTGCAGTTTTTCAGTCCTCCTTTCCAGAAGTATTCACAGCCATTTGTGCAAGACTAGTTCTGGGAGCAAGATAAAGTGTAAGATTCATTTGGTGTTACAAAGACAATTCTGTCACTGGATGACATTCTCATTCAGAGGGCCAGCAGAAAACTCAGGTGTTGTTTACGAAACAAAACAAAAAAAAACCTCTTGATGACCTTCGAATGAAATATAAACAAGAGATTTTTTTAAATTTTTTCTAGAACTACTTAAGATTTTTTTTTCCTACATATGAAAAAATTGAAATTCAGAAAAGAAGCAACTTTAGGTGCTTTGTTTCCTTTATTATCTGCAATAGAGCTTGTGTTCTCCACTGGCTTCCGTGGGAATATTGGTAGCTTATACCCAGGCTCCAAGTATCCTTTAGGCAATCTTAAGGGATATTCAGATGAATCACCTTACAAAAAAAAGATTATAATTTTTTAAAATTAATATCTTTCAAACAAAGATGTGCTAAGAAATATGTCCTCTCAAAGTTCTGTCATTTGGTTTATATTTTAAACATCAGCCGATGTTTGATCAAGTTTGACATATGGAAGAAGTAATGGAGGAAAATTTAATT
>VXAL01018533.1:34147-46530 GCA_013399475.1 Chauna torquata
ATTTAATTTTATTCTAAGTTGCCCGTGCTTCCAAGTAGCTATTGTTGTATGCAGAAAAAGCAAATTGACAGCTAACATTTTAGTCCAGTTCTTCTTCCTAGATAACCTATGGACAATTGGAATAAACTATATTGAATTAAGAATGGAAGTCTATACTGCTAATAGTATTCAGATGCCAAATTAAACTCATTTTACAAATCTTTTNCTAAAAATTTCTCTTCCTGAACTGCAGATATACATTAAAGTTTTGTATCTAGTGTTATGGCAACTGTTGGATTTTTGCAACACTTTTTGCTTGTAGGCAACTGGACTTTTGCACTTTGAAGAAAATCTCAAATGGAAAGAAATTTATCTGAAACAATGTATTTTTGTCTAACATTGCTTTAAACAAAGTCTGCAAAGCTTGTCTTGGATTTGATTTAAAACAAAGAGTAGAAGTATTTCTTTTGAAACCCAAGAAATACTCTCAGAATCCACCAAAGAAATATTTTCTGACTTAATTTTCAGTTTATGGCCAAAATTTATACTCAAGAAAAATTACCAAGCTTTTAGGTTCCATCATAAGACGATAAGACTCTAACAAAACTGAATCCTGAATATTAAGATAAGTCAGAGTTTAGTATGATTAATGAAAGATTTTACCTGCACAATTGTTTTCCTTTCATTTTAAGTTTCTGTTCACTCAGTAATATCAATGGCAAGATTTCATTTTACAGAAAGACTTTTTCTTTCTTTTTTTTTTTTATATATTTGGCTGATGTTATATGTGAACACTATATTTATCTTTGACCCCACTCTTTTGCTAAACTGGGCCATTCTTATTAAAGTGAATACACATGTTGATATTCTGTGGGGGGTATTCTTGTGACACCAAAGAAACCTGCATGATCCTCATTCAAATACAGATTTTACCTTTTTTTTTCTACATCTTTTTTCCTCCTTTTTTTTTTTCCCCTGAGTTATATTTGTTCACAGTTGACCCAGTATTTTAGATACTGTACAACAGTCAGTATTCTACACATCCCAGGGATTTGAATGACTATTATAATGCCTGTATGAAAGATGAGAAACGGAAGGATATTTTTGAACCTTTAAAGAAAGGTTGACGTTTTGCTGGCCTGAGCAGCTCTCTTCAATATTGAAGCTTTTATAGCATTCAGTGCTTTGATTTGTGAGCAGAAGTGTAACACATCTTGGCCATTAGGAAATCATAAAAGTTCCCTATACCTTCCCATTCCGTTTAAAAAAAAAAAAAAAGAGTTAACCCACCTCCTGTTCTGCACCTTCTGCTTTTTGGATATCTTTCAATTTTCTGAATAGAAGATTATCCAGGAAATATTTTATTTTTGTCGGAATACTTTGAAGACTTTTAGATGTCAAGTCTCGTTTGAAAAGGTTCTAAACATATTCCTGAACAACGTTTCAAAATATAAAGTCAGCAGCTGAAGTACAACTTTATGTACCTAAATGGTTAAACTTGTATCAGTTTTGCTGAAAAGAGAAGCCAATATTGTACACTTTTGAAAATCACAAAACATTCAGGTAAGTATGACAAATGCTGAAAACATTTGAGTTCTCTTCTGAGAACTGCTGAGTTCTCTACTGCTTTTGTGGGACTTCAAATCTCATGGGGTTTCCATTCAGCTAATAATAATAATAACAACAACAATAACAGTAATAATAAATTAAGCTTACCTAAGTTAATGGTTTAGTGTAACTGTTTCTGCTCCAAGTAGTCTACAGGACTCCTTTATAATTTAATCACCCATTGCTGGTAACAGTCATAGCTGTAGATAGTATTACTGTACCATGATAATATAAAAATGTATTGGAACCTTTTGGTGGAGGAAACACTTTTTATCTTCTCTTAAGGTTTATAGGTATTCTTGGTTATAAATAATGTCTACAGACTCATATGGTTTATTCCAATTTTGAGCTGATTGAAATCAGAAGTAAAATTTCCATCAACTGTGCTGAAGGCAAAGTGAGACATATCTAGCAGAACATCTTTATTGTCAGTGTAGACATTTTGCAAAAATTACATTAATTACATTAATAAAATTAATGTAATTAACTGCACCTACACCTCTGTTCACAGTGAAAAACTATCTGCTCTTCTCTCAGAAATTTAGTTCTTAATTGGGCTTATGTTAGTAAATCCTCACCTTCAGTTGGATTTACTGATTTTGGTCCAACTTCGCACTAACACAGAAACTAGGCTAAAAACTAGGTCAGCTTCTGCAAGTACATGCAGACCCTTGTTGGAAATAATTTTTCTTCATTTTTCTGTATGTTGTGAATATAAATAGACAAAACCACCACTTTCAGCAGAAGCTCACCCTTCTTTTGACTTAGAAAAAATATCTTTTCCAAATCATCTCTTCCTTTAGTCTTGCAAAGTCTAGTAATATAAAAAGATTTGAAAAACAACTTTCTATCATGTCATACCTCTTCTAATATTCTAGTTAATATTCTAACTGGACAGTATAAATTCAGATGAAATCCTGTAGAAAAAAAAGAACAAATACTTATGTGCCTCCCATGGAACTACTTTGTTGATTTTTGAAAGACTGAAGAGAAGACATACTTCTGACCCTACACTGCAATTCTAAAAAAAAAAAAAAAAATGTATCTTATTATGAGAATTTTCAGAATCTCCTCATTTCATACAAAAAGAACAAATGTTTGAAAACTAGAAGAAAAATCATAAGCCCAATTTTTAGACATCTTGCTTGGTCATGTTGCAACACTTATGGCAACCCTTGAAAATCCAGGAATTAATTTAATTACATATGTGTACATCTAGTCTCATTTGAGGCATCCTATGCAAACTGACTTCTCTTCCAGCTGCTGAACCTGAAGTATGTGAGACTGTCATACTGGATGGAGAACACAAGGATGTCCAGTATTCTCCAAATTATCTTAAATGGTGCTTCTTTTTATGAAAATGTATTGTATGATGTATTATTCCAAGTGAGCAATCCCAACAGAAAAGATTTACTCGAGTTAGGTGCCTCCTTAAAATAATAATAATAATAATAATAATAACAACAACAACAACAACAACAAATCAGAACTCAGAAATTTTCAGAATAGCCTGCAGTATAAATTAGCCTGCAAATATTATCTAAGGTAAATGGTAGAGCAGTGTCTTCCGAACATGTTCCATTATAAACTTTCCCAATTCATTTCAAATATTGCTCCATACATCAAGTAACTAAACTAACCAATATATATACTGAAAATCTTTAATGTTTAGTATGAGCCAACACACCACATTTAAGTGTCATTAGACGTGTGATTTTAATATTCCTTTGACCTGAGTGTTTAACCCAGCATATTCAGTGCATCCAGAGAAACAATCAGATAAACAAATACTACTGACAAAGAGTCTGCAAAGTTCTCTGTTTGAAATTCTTCAGCATTTCTAGATTTACACCAATAATCTACCAATTGCTAACAATAATCCTGAAAGGTTGACTCTTTCAGCAAATATAGCCATGCAGTTAATGAGTTTGTCTGAGTAGTTTAGGAATTGACCAAAGTTCATAGAAGTTGATGGAAAGATCTCACAGATATAAAGCAAAAATTAAACATTATACTAGTATATTTCTCCCAGTCTACAAAGTCTCTGAATATCACAAAGGTAAGCTTGGTACAAAAAGGTGACAATCAGAATCATTTAAAAATGAAAAATTGAGTTTACAGTAAGAAATAACATAATAAACGTTGTTATATTTCCACTGAAATTCTGAGAGAAAATGCTTAAAGTCCTATCCAAAACCAGAAGACTTTATTTGTGTTTGATATTTTACAGCTGAATTTCTTATAGGCAATATCATTTTCTCTGAATATAATGTTTGAATCTGCTCATCTCTCTTTCCTGCCATGGTTCGTTCCATTTTACCATTTTTCAGCTCTTTTTCAGACACATTCACTTCCTTGTACTGACGTTTTCCTGTTGGTCCCAAGTGAGTTAACATGCTTTTTCTGTTTTTCACCTTGCTTCTGACTCCTTTGGGCAAAAATAGTGTTTCTCCATCACACTGGAATGTCCAGAGACTTTATTAATAAATTAAATAAATCTCATTGAGATTTCTAGATATAAAATACAGTAATCATAACAATATATTTCATACACTCCCATGACAAAATCAGAGCATGTTATAATAAAAAATAACAATAATCATTTACTTGTGAAAGGGTTCTCCTTAGGGGAGAGGGAATGGTGGTTATATTCAAACACTTGTTAACTTTAGCTACTGACTTGAGCAAAAGTGTGCAAATCTACATGATATTAAATAAACATCAAGAAAAACAATACTTGATTCAAAGTCTCTGGAAAAAAAAATGGAACAATTGCTCATATAAGTATATCAATTACATAATGATTCAGATAATTTGTGAGATACATTCATCTTTGAACTTCTTAAGGGAATTACTGTCTCAAATATACAATGTATAAATAAGATTATGGCCAAAAGATTGATGTCTGAGTATGAGTTGCTGTAAGAGGTGAAATACAGATTTCACATTTTTTACCCCTGATTTAAGTGCAATAGCTTACGCTTCAGCTAACACATTTGTCCTGTAGGGGACCAAATCATATAGACAGAGAGAGTGGCAAAAGCATCAACTATAACATCTTTCTATCCCAGTATCTTCTCTAACTATGATAGCTTGGACAAGTGTAAGAACAGAGCAAAAATACAGTGCTATTTCTCCAGAATTTTCCTCCTTCAGCAAGCTTCCTTTGAGAAGATTCCTGGTCCAGACACATCCTGTCATTTTACATAACAGATCTTGAATTTTTTTCAGCATGAATTTACCTCATCATACTTTCTACACCTATGTTAATTTTTAGCATCTGAAATGTCTGTTGGCAAGAAAATCCACCACTTAAATCTAATAGTGAAGCACCACTACCTGTTTATGCTGCACCTGTTATTTTCTAGTTCCAACTACGTCCACTCTTTATCATATGTATAGAATTATAGAATAACAGAGCGGTTTGGGTTGGAAAGAACCTTAAAAATCATCTAGTTCCAAACCCCTGCCATGGGCAGGGACACCTCCACTAGATCAGATTGCTCAAGGCACTGTCCAGCCTGGCCTTGAACACTTCCAGGGATGGGGTATCCACAGCTTCTCTAGGTAACCAGTTCCAGTGCCTCACCACCCTTATAGCAAAGACCATGGACGTTCCTTCCCTTTCCTATGCTATATACAACTTTGTCACCACCTCTACTCCTCCCTTTCTGTCTTTTTCAGACTCAAAAGTACTAATCCATTCACTGAGTTGTTTAATGATTCCCCATGTGGAAGACATTTTGTATCTGTGATTTATATAACACGTCTTCACATTTCTTTCCTGTTCTGCTATAATCTTCTTGAGGTAGGATGAGAAAGAAATGGAGAAATAGATGTGTATTGCACTGAGCACATGAGAGCATCATGGATTAAATCATGCGTAAAGATGCTTACCATTTGGTTCTGTATTTGCTTCTGGTAATCCTGGATTTGTTCTTTGGGTGGTGATGAGTTATGAAGAACACATGAGCACAGAGGGCTGGAAAGTCAAGACCTCTTGGGATTTAGATCCCATGGTGGTCTTGGTAGCATGTCTCTGTTTCAGTGCTCAGGCATACTCACAGATGCAATTTAAATGCAGATCCTGTTCTAACTCATCTCAGCTTGTGCTACAACTGCTGAGGTCTTTGTCTGTTAAAGAGCAGCTTAGAATCTCTCTCTTTTNTGAGTATTTTTCTTTTTTTTTTTTTTTTTCTGTCTGCTATTCCTCACTTTGATAACTTTAAAAGGTTGAACTCTTAAAATCCCTCAGTTCTCTGAGTCAATATTCTCTCATTAAAAGAAGTCATTTTCCCCATGATATTTTGGAATCTTTTCTGCATCCTCTCCAAAATATTGTGGAAAGACAAACCTCTATAGTGAGCAAAGTTGTCACTAATAAAAGCCCTATATCAGTAATGATTCTAATTAGCGATTGTTTTTGGAAGCTTGTCAATAACTTACATGATCAATTGACATAGCTTGCTTTGTTTTGTTTTGTTATTTTTATTAAGGCAGTACAGCACAATTTGCTTACAACTTGTAGTAAGTTAGCATAGCTTACATTTGCTGCTGTTAGTTATCTTTGCTTGTTAAACTTGTGTTTTCTCAATAATGAGAATAATGTTTTCTCTGTAATCAGATGGTTTAACCAAATCTGTTCTACTTAAAGAAACGTTGACTGGCATTAAGTGCATCCATATAAAGTGTGCAGAAAGAAATGTGAGGTAAGCAAAAAAGGCCAGAAGAATGAAGATAGGAAGAGAGGTGCTGAGGATCAATTAGCTCTTCAGGTGAACATGTAGCCCAGATTTAAAATAGAGAAAATTGTTTGAGATATGTATTTGTAGCTTATATTTATATGGCTAACTTGATTCACTTCAGCTGAGTTTTACTGTTTTACCTCAAGTGGTTTACTTGCCTTAAACAGACTTTGGTCTTGCTCCTGTTGAATCAGTTTTTGTTTTATTAAGCCACGATATTAGTGAAAATCGGATCAGATTAAAATAACAAATAGATGATAACAAGTAGAGTTTGCAAATTGAACATACAATTTTGAGAAGTTAGAAAACAAACGAACAAAAAAATTGAGGTCTAATTCCAGTTTTAGGCATGAAATTTTCCTAATTAATGACATATCAATCATGTGTATGTACATTGTTTACTATTTTTAATAAAAATTTAGAATTTTCACTTGATAAAGTAATGATAAACAGGAATGAAAACTAGTCCAACCTTTTAGGTACTAGAATTCTTGCTTTAGAGTCTCTGAGAAGAAAACTATTTCTGACTGAGATGCTGTGAATTTTTGCAGCAATAGTTTTACACCTAAGGTGTTGTTTTCTTCATGCAGAGGCAGCAATGAAATTGAAAGCAGAGACAACAGAAACTTATAAATTTGAAGAAAAATAAGCCTGAAGCTAATTTACCACAAAATGACTAATGTCTTAGGATACAGAGGTTTCAGAATTAATCACTTCATCATCAGATTATAGAATACTTAGCAGAAGATATTATTGCAAAGAATAAAAACAAATAAAGTAATAATGTTTAGTTAATATAATCTACATCTGAGATATTAACTATTCTGTAAAGTCAAATCCTGTCATTTAGGAGACACTTATATGTAATTCTTTAAACCCTCTCTTTTATCAAGATAATAGAGCCGTGATTAATTTTTTTCTTATTACATACAGTATTCTTGGATTGAAGATTGGGTTTGTACACAGGATCTGTGGATAAACACATATAAAAAATACCTCATGTACCAAACAGATTGTGCAGCTGGGGCTAGACTAGAATATTTTATTTTCTCAGATAGTAGTTTGTTAGCTATTTCTGCAACATCTCAGACTACTCCCATTTCTGTATTAACTTACTTACTCTTGCACATAAAGAAAACGCACTCCTCATCTAGCCTTCTTTTCATATAGTCTTATTACTCTTTTCTCTTTTTAAATTTATTTGCTACCATAGTATTCATATATTCTAACCATCATCTTGTAGCTTCTGGAAGCTACATTTGTCTTATTGTCTTCAGAAATGGTAAAGAATTCCTGTTATTCATTTACAATATTATCTAAATGCTTATAGAGTGCAATCTTAACCCTCAGGTTTTCTTCTCTGGTAATTGTATGTACACCATATCCATTGATATTTCCAATAACTATTTTCTTTTTAATTTGTCTGTTGAACTAAAAAAAAAAAACACCAACAAGGACAACAACAACAAAAAACCACTTCTATTTGTCTATTTGCAATCTCACTGTTCCCTCTCCATTGCAGAGATGTGTTGAAGATAATACTAAAAACTTATTTGTACTGAGAGTAATAACATCTTCTCCAAAGGGAAAAAAAATGCCTACATGGCATACGTTGTTGCCTTTGAAGTCAGGCAGGAAGGATAGGATGATTTGAGAAAAAACACATGACAGAAGCCGTCTAGATTGTGTTCTCTTGCCACCACTGGAATCACTGGCGTACTATCTCTGACAGTTTACTCCTTTGCTTTGAGGCAGTGACTGTGCACTCCCAGTCTAAACCATGACATTTTTCTGCTCCATTTCCACATGAAATAGAGTGAACTTCATCAGGAAGAAAAAATACATTTTAATTTTTATACAATCTGAAAAAAAGATTAAAGGCGTTGATGTTCTATTGTTGTGTGTGGGGGTTTTTTTTTTTGTTGTTGTTGTTTTTTTGGTTCTCTGAAGGAAACTCACCAGTTTATCTTCCTTTTCCTTCTTTAAGATTCAAAATTGCTCCCTTAAGCTTAAAAAGACCTAACAATTAGATCATAATTCCAGAGAGGACACCAGAAAGGAAGCAGAAATAGTGGGACAGGTCTTATAAAATCTGTATTTCAGGTATTATTGCCAGTGAGTTGGCAGAAACATCTCTGGCTGTCACACAAATCATTTTCTTGACAGGGGAGGATAGCCACAGTGAGTCTTATGCAGAGGAATCAGAGTTAATGGTCCACCATAAAATATTTGTTTCAAAGAAGAATTAATATTGTCAGCTCAAGTGATGAGAGGCACTTGCATACCAGATGTCTCAAAAGACGGCTTCCCAGTTGTGTATAAGAAACAGGAATTTCCCAGATTCATATGTTCTCTCTCACAAATGGCCAAGTGAATTAAATATAACAAATAGGATAAAGGTTTGAGGGTGTAAACAGATAACAGAAAAGATTTAGGGCTCTATTTACTCAGGAGACAAGAACAAAGAGAACCACTTTTGCACCCCTAGGATTTCCTTCTAGGCCAAATTCTAACATAAAATAAAAGTATCTGATAGATGCTTCAGAAGCCTGAGCCACTGGCTGAGAGGTTACATGAATCCCCGCTATTGCTAAGTGAGAAAAATTATGAAATAAAAATTGTCACAAAGACTAAAGAAAGGACTGGAAAAGATTAACCAGAAACTTAATGTGGCTTAAGTGACTTTCTGATGTTGAAGTGAGGTAAAACTGTACTGATACTCTGATTCAATAAGTGAACTAGACTGGGTTGTTTTTCATTACTCCCATTTGAAATTGGGACCTAAAAATCATCACAGACCTGTGGTAGTTTGTGAGGTCAAATGGAGACCTAAATTGGTAGCTTTGTTAAAATTATTTACTTCCAGTAGGTCACAGAAAACTCGGCTTTGAATATCAAGAATTCCAGTGGTAATCATTCCTGAAATAAATCCAAATCCAGCTTCTTGGAACTAGAGATACAGTCATTAGATTTGGAAATTGCATTGATTTCAGGCTCTTGGATGTAGGTGAATAATAAATAACTGTATTTCCCAAAGCTTATGAGCCAGCAGTCATACAGTTAGTGCTCTATTTTTTGTGTGCCATTCACAGGGGTGTATTTACATTTTTGTAATTTAAATCTCCTTGATGCTTTTCCCACCAAACACATACAAGCAACAGTACATTGTTCTTCTGCGTACCACATGGAAAAAGGCTCGCATCAGAAAGCAGGCATTCATTGACTTATATTTCAAGACATTCTTGACTAAATAGAAAAAGGAAAACTAATTTGCCTAGTGACTGAAAAGCCATGGCTAAACCATCAAGAAAGCTGTTAAGAGATTATACCATGCTATTCAAGGATAGATGTACAAAGCGATCTTAATTCCTTGAAAGAACTGATTCAAATGACTGTTAAAGCTGCAAAGTAAGTTTTGAGCTCTGAGTTCCCTAAATTGTAAGATTTTGCATTGCTGTATTTTGTTTTCACTTTTAACAAGTATCCTGTTCAGAGAGAATTATCTGGGCTCAGACAAAGTGTATAGAGTGGCTTCATTCCTTTTCTGGTTAATTCAGCTTCTGCATTGGCAAAGCCAGTCTCTAATTAGAACATTGAAAAGTGCGGTCAGCTACCTACCTAAGTTAATTAGCATAAGAATATAGGTGCATTTTTCTTTTCTTTTCTTTTCTTTTTTTCCCTAGCTGAAATATCCTGTCTACTACCTACAGCTTAAATATCCAAAAGGCATTCCCAGTAGGATTTTCTATAAAGTAAGACATCTCTTTAGGTGCAATTTGGGCTGTATACACACACAGTCTTACCTAAAGTTTGTTCCTGAACTGAAACTGAGAGCCTGGACTTCAAATATTACCTTATACAAAAGTTCTGATAGTCCTTCTAATGGTAAAGACCTAGAACAAAAAGAGAACATAAACTGATCATATGTTTTGAATTGTAGGCAAGGACAATGATTAGAAACATTGTTTTATAGAATGTAAAAGTTACCCTTTGAGTATTTCTGCACCATTAAGTACAAAAACAAGCTTTGCCTTGGCCCTTTATATAAGTTTGATTTTCATCTAAACAAACGTGCAGAGAAGCAGAATAAAGGCAGGGAAATAGCTGCTCAATGGCATGAATCTATTCTTTCATAGCTACCATGTAGGCTCCTGCAACCTACAGACCCTAACGACTTTTTTTTTTTTAAACAGAAGAATCTTGAGCAAGTTCAAAGTGATGAACGTCTTAAGAGCTATGAATTCATTTAAATTATATGTGCATTTTTTATCAGGGCCAGCATCCTTCACTTCCAGTTTTCACTCTGGCTTGTATTTCCTGTACTTAAAAATGAGTTCTGTTCTGAAGCCTGCATAGTACATTATGTACTTGAAGGATCAAGTTCATACTGAAGTCAAAGGATTTGACTCAAGGGAAAGTGATAAACATATTTTCAATAGGAACTATGATGAACGTTGTTGTGATGA
Source organism: Chauna torquata (assembly GCA_013399475.1). Lineage (NCBI taxonomy): Eukaryota > Metazoa > Chordata > Aves > Anseriformes > Anhimidae > Chauna > Chauna torquata. Next base: position 44,946 of record VXAL01018533.1, read on the forward strand.
CATAGTTCAAATTCCCTGAGAGGTATTATAAAGATAACCTATATCTCAGTCAACCTGAACTTTGGAAGTACCAATACTTAAAAAAATAAGTCCTCAGTAAATCAGTATCATAAAGTGATCAGAATAAAAGCTGAAACCTACAGAGGTTTTGATAGATTGCTGGAGCAGAAGAAGCAAGGTTTGAAGGAGAAGAGCAAGAAGCAAAGACAGGAAGGTTACTGAAGGAAAGGAAGGAAGCTGTGGTCAGAACCCACAGGGGAAAAAGTAAGCTCTTGAATAAATTTCTGCTTTGATTACTCTCATGCTAGTTTAAACTTCACAGGTTCTGAATGACAGGTGACTTTTTACCTATAAGGACCACAAGTTATAAATGCAAAAATGAAGTATGTGAATGAAGGCTATCTTCCATTTTTGTACGTTAGGAGAAAAATTACTTACAATCTAATACTAATTGCATGTCTGAATTCACTAGGTGTTTTAAGGAAACTACATCATTGTCATGTACACTGTATTGACTACGTACTCAACAAGGAACATGTCAGGAAGGTGCTAAATCTGCTAAGTCCCAGAGTAATAAGCATTTTAGACTCTCAATCACTCTATGACAGTGTGCCTCCACCACAGCCTTCGGTCTGGCCATTGCCTTGCTCACACACTGGCTGTTGCTCCCAAGGCCTTGCTCAGGCAGGTAGTGAACAGTGTACTGGCTACACCCAAGTCTTTATTCATGCAGATAGTGATCACAATATTGGCTCAAAGAGGTTGCTGGAGAAACTGACAGATAGACATCTTGCTCAACAGCTGAGAGCCAATGGAGCATGTGCCAAAAAACAATATGACTATTAGTCCATCATCTTGCACCACAAATATAATGATCAGGTCAAGAGCCCTTTGAGGTCTTCTGCATGGCCACTGGCTGCACGACAGGATCTCCCCTCGAGTAGGGACACCTCTCAGGGTCACATCTGCTGCAGAGATCCCTTACTCCTAGTGAGAGATTCCTTGCCACAGCAGATCCTTATAAGTGATTAATAGCTTTCTAACCTTTGTAAGCTTCGCTAAGATTATATCTTAGAGTGATTGTACACATATAAACCTTTAGACATAAACCAAGTCTAGGAGTGGAAGTGGATTCAGCTGTACCTAGATTCCTTATCTCTTCAGTTCAAGGAGTCTAGAAAACAAGGAGTCCATGCTGAACCCCGTGACTCAACAGGAGGGGCTCCTTGACACATCTGACTTACCCTGTTCTCTATGCAGTAAATAATCAAGTGTACCTTTCGATCTCGAATCTTGTTAAGTTGCTGTCTTATTCATGATTAAGATTTGTTAGAGCCCTACTTTATATCAATAAATATATTGCTGCTTCTCTCTTATGAGTGAAGTATATAATTTCATCTGCAACACACTCAGAATCTGTTGCTATTAAATTGGGTACATAACATAGAATTGTAGAATGGTTTGGGTTGGAAGGAACCTTAAAGATCACCTAGTTCCAGCCTCCTTGCCATGGGCAGGACACCTTCCACCATATCAANCTCAACAGGAGGGGCTCCTTGACACATCTGACTTACCCTGTTCTCTA
>VXAL01018534.1:1733-16053 GCA_013399475.1 Chauna torquata
CTGTTGGCAGGATATCATTACAGCTAAAAAGGTAATGGTCCCTGAATAATGCCCCGAGGAATCCTGGATACTGAAAGCTGAAGCTGAGTGACCATCTATCAAAAGTTAGAGGGGTGAACAGACATACAGCAAAAGAAACCCAAAATCTGAGTTTAAAATTTTGTTGCTTTACAGTGAGGATCTTACCCATAACATAAAGATTACCATGATACTTTATTGTCTGTTGAAGCCAACAGAAAAATCTGAGTAGTTTGGATTGTAATGTTATGGGATGACAGTATACAGAAAAACACTTATGACTGGAATTCATTTGTTCAGCCATAAATGCCTACATGCGAGGTGGTTGTCCTAGGCTGTCTTTGTAGTTGATGGCAAGAAATAAGCATTTCCATGGCGCAATCAATCTCATATAGACACATAAAGTAGCCCAGATGGATCACCCCACCACCAGCAGCAAGTGCCTATTTTGTTACTGACTTTAAACTTTGGTGAGATGAATTCTGGTCAGCATGATTATGGAGTGGGAGAAATTCGTCTTGAAGCAGAAGTTCTGAAAAAATCCTTTAGGCAACATAAGCCTTAGGAACTCAATATCATGTGGATCTTCTCTTGGACTTAGAGGCAAAGACTGAGTCTAAGAATTATAGTTCCTAAATTGGCTGTGCAGGAATGATGCTGGAACTGCCCCAAAGAGAAACCTTTCTCTTTGCCTGCAGGGCTTCCCTGCCACCTCTCATCCTCCACAGTGTAGGGACTATTACTGTCCTGCTGTCACTGAGCTCAGGACATAGGTGTCATCTTTGATAAGGACATGCCTATAGGTTATGTCATCATGCGGATTCTGTCCATAGAGTATAGGACATGATCTCTCCTGTCGGCTTACAAAGCTGAAAGACTTCTCTGAAATCCTACCACTGCATTTCTCAGTTACTGAAGGATTTCTCTCTCCTCCTGACATATACAGTCTTGCACTACCAAAAGCTTTCTAGAAACAATTTACAAAGATCATTTCCCCAGATTTCCATTGGATTGTGTCATCAGCTTCCGTATTCTTTTACTGGCTCTCCTTTTCCTTTTGCTCTTTATGGATATTTTGTTATTACTTTTATATTTGTATTCTTTTATTTGGGAAAAAATAAGATTGATTCCTGCATCAAGTTAGACTGTAACTGTAATTGATTTGGGGTTTAGCAACACAACCAGGAAAGAGGATGAGAAAAAGAAGAGGTTCAGTTTCATTGAAGATCTTACTTTATTTTAACTTACTAAAAATGTATAAATTTACATGAACTTTTCCATCTGATGCAAAATGAAGATTTAGGTATTTGTTTAAAAAAAAAATGTAACAAACAAATTTGATTCACAACATTGTCAGAGGCTGTGCGCTTTTGCTGAGCAAACGAGTAGGCAGGGCATTCACTTTAAACATGAAAAATCAGTTCCATTCCTCTCTTTCACACAAAGGGGTTTGAACCGTCTTCTTTCACATCATAAGAGAGTGTCTTCATCACCAGTGTGCAGCATACCCTGGGGTGGAGCACTGTCGGTTGTTCCTGTTGGTGCTATTTCTCTTTGCATGAATAATGAAACGTGCACTGGAGCATAGGCTGAAACACAGCTGTCCAGCCTCCCAGGTGATTGTCCAAACACCAGGACAGAGAGAGCTGAATATTTAAATGTTTTAAACAAGGTGCAATCACTTGAGTAAAAGAACATAAGAAGCTATTATTCCAGAATATTACGATGAATGCAGGTTCAAATACACTCAGATATCATCAACAAACAAACTGGGTCCTAACTGTTGCTGTGTTCAATAAAAGACATTGGGAAGCACTGTTATCATTTTTAGTCTGGCATTCTTTTTAACTAAACCTTTTGATGAGTTTGAAACAGCCAAAATTATACCACTACTCCTTTTTTAAAGTATTTAAGTACTTATTGTTTTTACATATTTAAGTATTTGAAGTATTTAAGTATTTGACCATAATAATAATATTCCAGCTGTGTTTCTCATACTCAATGTCAGCATTCTCTTGTTAATACCCAGAATTTCTACGTACCGCTACACAACTGAAAGGTCTAGATTTGGTGTGGTTTCATTTTTACCCCTCTGTATGCTCAGAGTTAAACTCACCTCTAGATTTCATGTTAAAGAGGAGTTTTCTCTTGTCAACCTTCCTCTAAGCCCTGGGACATTGCCCTCATCTTGAAGTAATCTAAGACCATTGGCTAAAAAAATTTCTCTTTGCTGGACAGGTATGGAACAGAGCCTTGGACTTTTCTTCTCCAGGAGCCTATTACTCTGGGTATTTTACTGTACCTCTTAAGTTTATGGTATCAGAGCATCTTTTGTGATTTGTAATTAATTTTTCCCTAAGGAGAGGATGTTCTGTGGAGTTTTCAGATATGGATTTGGAGATCTTTTCTGAGTCTATGTTCTTACAGTCATATAAGGGACAAAGTCTACAGCTGGCTGAGTTTGAAGATCATTTTATTAAATCCTTCAGCAAGGGAGCTGGCCAAATTCAAAACAAACACCATGGCAAATGACAAAGAGCCCAGCTCCACCACAACGTCCATTCTTAGCTGACAAGAGAGGAGCTGGGTCAGGAGTGTGGAAGTGAGAGAGAGAGTAAGGCCAGGGCCAGAAATGGAGCACCGTCAGAACTCATTAACGTCACAACGACTATGAGAAATCATATGTTATTTAGACAAACCCTGCGGCTATCCTAATTGACAGCATTCAGCTCAAAGCCACCTTTACTCGCTGTCCAGTGGTGTTCACCATCATTATAAAATTTATTTCTCTTGATATACCCCTGTGAGGAAGAGACTGGCTACCCCATTTTAAAAACAGGTATCGAGATAGGAAACCATTTGACTTATGACTCACAGGAAATCCGTATCCAAGCCGGCAACTGAATGCAGATCACCTATTTTTTAGTCTGATATATTTACACCAAAACCATCTTTTCCATACATTATACATTTTAGAAATATTAATGAATATTACATGGGTTAGCAACAGATTCACAGAATGATAAAAATAAAATAAAATCAAAAAACAATCCTGGAGTCCTCACATTCACTTTGAACCTACTTAAATAAGTGCTTTGATGATCATCTCTGAGTGTAAAAAGAATTTGGCTTGCATCCTAAACATAGACATACAGAATCTAAACCCCCCACCCCACCCCTTTCTCTCTTTCCTGCTCAACTTCAGTATGTCTTATTTCTTAAACAGAAATTAGTGACCTTACATTCAGACTAAGTTGTCTTCTTTCCAGAGATGTTCCAGATTTCAGTCGGAATGATCAACAAAAATGGCAAAGTTGAAAATGTTAGTCAGGGAGGGGTAGAAGATGCTGGCCACTTTGCAGAAGACTCACAGATAGCCAGTGCATAGGTTATGTGCCATTCATGTTGCCTTTAAATGGGATCTAAACTATTGCCAAAGACATTTAAAAACTAAATAATAATAATAATAACAACAATAAAATCTTTGTTGCATATAATTTTTCATATTTTGTTTTTAAACATACATTGATATACCTCAGAGAGGTTTTTATTTAAAAATGCTAATCTCATCTAGTCTTTTTCCATCAGTAGCTCACAATGTGCTTATTGAATGCTGATCCAGTCAAAAAGGACAGCTTAGTAAGAGAAACTCTCTGCTTGTGTATGTTAAAAGCGAAAGAAAGCAAAATCCTAACCTAAAAACACTCTTTCAAATTTGTCAGTCAATAAATCATGAAAAATCAAAACAAAGCAGCTTCTATTGTTTAAAAAGATGTAAAGCCATATAATTTTAAGTATTTGGATCAATTTAAAAAGCTGAGTGGTGAAGGCCAGCAGTGTTAGAAATCAAAGCATGCAAAGAAAAAGAATAACCTTTAATTAAGATTCCATTCCATGATTCTGTGAAGATCTGAAAATTTATTTTGGGTTTCTTTAAGGTTAAAGTGTCAAAGTGTCTTTAAATGCAGGTAAAAGTATTTGGCAATCTATAAGGAGATCACAGTGGCATTACTTCTGATGAAATAGACACAAACAATAGACAGTCTCTACTGGAGAATGCAGAAAAAATATAAAAGTTTATTTTGATGTGAAAGTGTCATGAAATGGCGCAAAGGCTGGCCTTGCAACTAAAGAAATTAAACAGTGACCCTTTGGGAAAGCAAATGTGCTGTACAAATAAGGAGATACATGCTATTCTTACCATGAAAAAGAATGGGTGTAATGAAGGTGAAATGAAAAAATAAACACAGATGTGAAGATTCTTATACATATAGGTAACAGGTTGAAATATACCCTAGTCTACACAACTATATGGTGCAAAAGCAGATTATATTATTCTATATGATTTTGCATCCATTTATCTATACACCTGTCTTATTTTACAGCTTCCATTGTTGCAAATAACAGAAACTTTGGTCCAACCTCACAAGAACTTATGAATCATTGAGCTCTTTCCATTTAAGACCAAGAGAAAGTTGATTTTTTTTTAAAATCACAAATTGAGAGATCTAACCAAAGTATTAAGTAAATCAAACTGCTTCATTTTAATATTTTTGACTTCTTGTTTTGATTTTTGCTTTTTATCTACTTATTTATTTTACATTTCAAAGAAAAGACTTGCTTCATGTAAAAAAATAATTAGTCTTTTTATACATGTTAGAATGGAATATTTTGGCTTTTCAGAAATGTCTTCCACAACTTTAAAAGCAGGAAATTAATCAAAATCAAGCCTTTATTATTCAGCAGTATTAATTTGATGACCTACAGTTATTTAAAACCATAACTAGAAGAAAATGTCTTTACAATCCTCCAAGCTATTTTAGAAAGTTTGAGCTAAGAATGATATCTAAGGTACAGAAATGACTTTCAGCATCCCTACCTTTTTCAGGGCTTGCTGGTGATGACTTCAGAATTTCTGTACCACTACCTTTGAATGCATAATGACTTTTTCTTTACAGCAACCAGTTTGGGGAAACGTCTTTTTTAAGATAAGATTAATAGGACTGAGAGAAAAATGGACTAAATCTGTGAGCTGTTGTTAGTTAGGAGGATAAAGTCTCCTTTCAATCAGTGTCCCATTGGTGAGGGTACTCACCAGGATACTGGAAACCTGTTCACATCTTTTCCGTGCCTGAAGGTATGGAGCTAGGTCAAAAGTAGGACTTGATCTCAGTAACGCATTTGTCAGTGCGTAAAAGGCAAGTGGGAACTCTTGACTGTGGAGCAATCAAGTACACTTTTCTCTGGGCAGAAAGAGGCATCTTGATTTTATGAATTTTCTTGGTGCCAGGTTGAAAGACTTCTGTTATGCAAATTATAGAGATAATTTAGCTCTCCTGGTTTTTAGTTCGGTACCTTGACCGTAGTTTCACTGCAGATCATTGAGAACAAATTCTTGGACCTATAAAGCAGTAATTAAACCTCCCTCAGAAAGTGCAGTTGTCTTTCTAGCAATAAAGTAAGCTTTGCGTTGTAATGCTATTTTGTTTGGCATGGATTCATGTCCTAACTTCACTCAAAGATGGAAAAAGTTTGCAAATAATCCAATATAACAAATACTGAGTATTCTTCTGTGGGTATTAATTTGGAGATGACTCTCAGATTATTTTTTGCCCATTGTACTAACAAGACTAAGGTCCTAGTAGAAACTAAAAGATTAAGACAAAGAACAGGTCAGACTGTGCAAGATCTTGAATTTTGCTTTCCAGGTTTGAGGAGATTAAAACTTGATTATAACCTAGAATGACTCATATTGCCATTCCTTGGAGAATGGAAAATAAGGGCACGTTTTAGATCTGTGTGTATCACCCACTTCTGAAATAGCTGGAGTTGTGGGCTGTGTTGACAACTACAGCTATCTTGATGAACCTCTATCTTGAATACCTACAGATGGAATGACTGCCCTTTCAGAAACCCAGACAAGAAATAAAACACTCTGCATCGGCAGAGAGGTGGTTGTATGGAGATACAGACCTTGTTTTACAATAGAGAGTACATCAATACTGCCCTTCAACTTTTGGGGTGGTTGGGTAGCCAAAATATCCCATCTACCTTTTGGCACAGAAGCCACCTTGAGTTCAAGAGGTGTTTGTTGTTCCACTTTCTGCTGTGCTGTTCAATGCAGCTCTTTTTGTGAGCTTTCTAGCGTTTAGTAAGAGATAACAGATTAAGCCAAGTGCACAGGTAATGAAATATAAATTAGTAGGTTTGCCAGCCTTTATCCACAGCACTGTCAGAGCGTATTATCTGGTATATCTAGTTCAGAGCAGTCAGTTAAATTTCCCCTTATCAGAAACTGAGTGTGAAGTGTGGTAATGTTGCTAAGTGCAGAACAAAAATCTCTCTTTTTTTGCATCCCATGACTGCTCCAGGCAACATTCTTGGAAACCTCTGAGTAGGAAGGAAAAGAAGACCCTGAGATATATACACTGTGACAAGCCAGGAGGCTAAGCTCCACCGGTAAACCGTCCTGTGAGCAGCAGTCGCCTGTGGCTGTGACATTACCACACTTTGCTCAGCTTCAGAAAGGGAAATTTAACTGACGACTGCTATGAACTGAAGCCACAGCCTAAACCAGATAATACACCCTGACAATACTGTCAGGCAAAAAAGGCTGTGTTCCCATTGATTTCATCGCATTGGAGACATATTACCCAGGGCTGTGTATGTTTGAGGGTATATGTGAACACTATGGGAATATCAAAGGGAAAGACACACTGATTTGGGCAGAAACAGGCCTTGCAGAGATAAATCCCCAAAGTGCACTGACTGAAATATATATTATTTGGTGAAGCAGGCATGGCAAAAATATTGATTGTAATTATAACTTAATCCTCAATATTTGTTTAATGGAGTGCAAAGCAGGGAAAATAACATTTCTTGCATCTCTGGGTTGTTTCTGAAGAATTGGAAGTCTAATTTGTCTACACTTCCAGCAGGATACAAATATCAATGACAAACAAAACTCAAAAGGTTCAGAGTTCGGGTTCATCTCAGAAAGGATCCAAGCTTCTCTTAATCTCTTGGGTCTTGGACTACAGATGCTGCATAAACAGGCTTTGTGATCATAAGAAAAAGACAACTGTTTGGTTCCACAAGATATATTCTAAAAAATAAAGAAAAATTTTGAAATGAAAATTAAAATGGTTCTCATACTGTAGAACATATGCCAGCTTCTAATTATTAGGCTTAAGAGAAAACTTCTCAGATGTTGAAAAGAAAAGAGGCTTTTCAGTTCCTATGTTTTTACTACCTTTTGTTAACCTTTACATAGCACTTGTCTCCTTACAAGCTATAGACTCCACTGCCTGTAGTCAAATGCTGTGTTGAAAGTGCACATTTTAGAATCTCAAATATAGTGTTTTGTCATAAAAATATCCAGGGTTCAAGATGATCAAGACTTACTGTTTCACAGAGTCTTGATTTATGAGTCTGTTGGATTGCTGGAGTCATTTTTTTTCTTGAGGACTTAGAATCACAGAATCATAGAATCACAGAATAACCTGAGTTGGAAGGGACCCACAAGGATCATCGAGTCCAACTCCTGGCTCTGCACAGGACCACCCAAAAATCAGACCCTGTGTCTGAACGCGTTGTCCAAATGCTTCTTGAACTCCAGCTGGCTCGGTGCTGTGACCACTGCCCTGGGGAGCCTGTTCCAGGGCCCGACCACCCTCTCGGTGAAGAACCTTTTCCTAACACCCAACCAGAACCTCCCCGTCGCAGCTCCATGCCGGTCCCTTGGGTCCTGTCGCTGTCCCCAGAGAGCAGAGATCAGCGCCTGCCCCTCCGCTCCCCTCGGGAGGGAGCCGCTGGCCATCATGAGGCCTCCCCTCATCTCCTCTTCTCTGGGCTGAACAACCCAAGGCACCTCAGCTGCTCCTCATATGTCTTGCCCTCCAGACCCTTCACCACCTTGCAGCCCTCCTTTGGACGCTGTCTCTCAGTTTCATGTCCTTCTGGTGCTGGGGTGCCCAAACCCACACACAGAGCTCGAGGTAAGGCCGCACCAGGCAGAGCAGAGCGGGACAATCCCTGCCCTCGCCCGGCCAGCAGGGCCGTGCCTGATGCCCCCCCGGGCACGGCTGGCCCTCCGTGGCTGCCAGGGCACGCTGCTGGCTTGTTGTCAACCAGAACCCACAGATCCTTTTCTGCACGGCTAAATTGGTGGTGAATTTCTGGGTGGCAGGGTATGAAGTGTTCTCTGTTTACAGTGATAAGCGCATTCCCCTCCTCCTGCAACAACATGTATTACAAAATAAGAATAGCTTGTCACTGTCAGATGAGTTAATCCTAAGACTTTCAGAAGAAGGTGACCAAGCCTCATGGCTTTTAATTTGTGCCTACCGCTGTAAGATGCCACTTGGGAAAAAAAAATAAAAAGTCATTGGTCAAACAAATTAGTTTATTGCACCTCTTATAATGGGAGTATTTATCAAAAATATGAAGCAGGTAATAACAGGTGCCTAACAACATAAATGATATCTTTGGTATATACACAATTAATTCACTCTTCATTTAAATGATGTGAAATCCAGCTGCCTACACTGTCTCTTTATCACTCTTAAGAATTCAACAACTTCAGCCCTAGCACTCTGCAACAGCCATAAATTAGGATCCAAGATGAACTGATGTTTCATTTGAAATGTTTCATGCCAGTTTGCAGCTTCCAAATTAGCATGAAACAGCACCAGAGGAAACAGAGGGATTCTCCTGCAATGTACAAAGAGCTATGTGAACTTTTGAAATGCCTGAGATCTCATTACTGACAACATTTTGACCTCAGAGTTTTCATCTACTGACCTGGAGGCTGCCTTTGGAAGTAGAAGTGCAGATTCCCCATTCAGCATGACTCTATGGGTTTATCAAACTAGATGATTTTTTCTTTTCTTTTTCTTTCTTTTTTTTTTTTTTTAGATGCAAAGCAACAGTATGTGTCTTCCAAAACTGAGGAAAACTAATTAAAAATGATAGATAGGAAAGTCAGATAAAGAAGTGATCATTTAGGAAAAAGGCAGACAGAATGCAGTCCTTTCTGGGGTGCTTTTGGTAAGCTTTTATGTTTTGTTGCTAAGCCTGTTGAATCCCATCCAGAGATCTGGGATTAAAAGCTCTACAGAGGCTTAAATTACCAAACAGAAAGCAGGGAAAGAGCAAGAGGTACTCGTCTTCTGAAGCTACCTCTCATTACTCCTGTGACCCAGTTTTATTGGGAATACTAGTCAGCAGCAAAAGGGGAAAAAAAAAAAAAAATACAAAAAAGAGCAAGTTCTCCTTAAAAATGTTGACCACAGAAAATNAAAGTAATAAGCAAATACTAAGGAAACATTTGCTATTTAGTTGGAAAAGAAACCAAGTATGACACTCCAGCCCCACTGCAGCCAAAAAGAGAGTCACTGCTGATGCCAACAGAGCCATAGGTTCACCACAATATAAAATCCTTTTATAAATTTGGGCATGTTATTTCAAGAGACTTTAAGTCAAATTTTGGGGAATAGTACTACATTCTTTCTGCTTGGGTCCCAGGAAACACTAAGTAGTTTGGAAATGTTTCTTCAGGCTCCAGATAATAATTTTTATTTCAATAGACTGTCTGGAGACAAAGGAAGCAGCAAAAAAACTTTCTTTGCAGAGCAAGGAAGGAATCAGAGTCAGCACAGCAACAGGCCAGTCTGGGATTTTAATTCAATGAAGATTTTTAGCTTCTTTGTGTTATGCATAAGAATTGCGAGTTCAACAATTATCACTGATCCCCTTGTTCCATTGTGGGATTGTTGTATTCTGTTGCAAGAAAATAAAGCTGCAAGCAATTTCTTTTCTCAATGTCATTTCAGTTTGCTCCATGCTGGAAATTAGCTGGATGGTGTTGTTTAAACTGCTTTTAAAATACACAGTGTAAAAGCCTCACCTCCAGACTCTGCAAGACTTTCCTAACCGACTATGACTGAATGGAAAATTCTGCTGCCCTGATTAAACTTATATGTAGAGGTGAATAAAATATAAAAGAGGTCTTGAGCATCATCTTTTATTTAGTGTCTTGTCCAATAAGTATGATCGTACTTTTAAGGATCAGAGTATATTTTTAGATGCCTTGTAAAGCACTCAAGCTTTTGCTTAGAGTACTAAGAGTGTATGGTTTAATAAGCCAGTTGACAGAACATTAGTGACATCAAAGCATTAGAAAAAACTCTGTTTGCTTGCTCTTCCTTTCATCTGACTTTAAAATACAGTGCAATCAACAGGATTAGGAGAGAAAAACACATATACGCATGCAGACCAAGTGCCTGTGATGAAAACTATGTGATGAACTATTAGGAAACAATGCAGATTTTCAGGAAACCAAGATATTTCTCTCCCTCTAAATGAAAGCCTTGGAAATGCCAGATTAATGCTATCTGGGTATTGTGTGGACAGTAAAAGTACGTGATACTTCTCCTTTCTGCCATTAACCCTCAATTTGTCAGTGTTGCTCTTGAAAAGAGAGAAAACATCTAAGTTTCTGTGTCTAAGGTCTGACTAGGACCTCAGGAGAGATGGTAAGTGGTGACATCCACCAGGTCACATCCGCAACAAACACCATCCACAGGACACATCTCATCCAACTTAACGTGTCTGCAGAGCTGGTGTCTTCAAATCTGTCAGAGATGAATGGGCACTTACAAAAAAATAATTCATCTGACCTCTCTGAGGCATTTGCAATGAGCTGCGCTGATTCCTAGAAGTGCTTTTTCGTCTTCATTTTTCTCTTTCTCCTTTGTCTCTACAGGGAGTTTAGACCATGTGGTTGTAGCTATCTGCATTGTACATGATGAAAGTTTGATGAAACAAATTTGGTCCAATTTCTACATATGCTACTCTCCAGGTCTCAAACCTTTTCCCCTAACTGATTATTCTCAGAACCATCTTGTGTCATATGATGCCAAGATGCTATCTTTTGGTTGGACTTTTCACTCATCAGAGGAAATTACATATGAAGAGAGCTCTAAGCTAATTGAAACGAAATCATAACTGGCAAGCCCCAGACCTCATTGGGGTATATGGTGATTGAAATACCATCCACTTTGCACATTACCATCTCTTACTCTGGCTGTCTAAAATGATTCATTAAAAAGAAAGATTTGTTCTCATAACATCAATGGGAATATGAATTTAGCAAAAAAAATTACATCTGTTAAATTTGCAAATTGCTTCAGCGATGATCTTGTTATGCAAAATCTTTCAGAGGCTGTAATTTTGTACCTTTGCCCTTTGGTTCTGCAAAGGATGGGGAGACTATGCTCTCTCTTGCCTCACGAAGGTTCTTATATTAAGGTTTGCTAAGAAGTAGTAACACAGGAATTATACGTGAACACCTGTATAATTACCTAAGTCCCAAATGCCTCTGTTTCCAAGTATCAACCATTTAGTGATATTCCTCTCAACAGCAGTACTTTTACTAGCACTTGACTTTATCTCCAAGATAAGGCTTTTTAGCATTATATAAGGAGAGGAGGCTTTTGATCCAGAATTTGGTCCAAATTCCTCTCCAACTGTTATAATTTGAGTTACTTATAAAACAGTATCTGATCATTAGTGTATGATCATAAGGGCTTCGCCTGCAGGTCTTTAGGGCTGTTGTTAATGGGAGAATGATATTTTTGAAAAAAAAAAAAGACTCTTCCCTGTTTACACATTGTGTATCATCTCTTCTCTGCTGGTCCAATACTTTGCACAAAGTGCAGGATTTCCTAACTCACTGGTAAGCCAAGTGCTCATATCTATGTTACTTTCCATATAAAACACTTAAAATACACTCGGCTGTGAATGTAAAGCCAAAGCTGAACAGTGAATTCTCCTGAAGGCCTGATTTTCCAGGCAGTTTTTTGCCTATGGAGATGTTTCAGCATTAATTTTGATCATATTCTCTTTCACACCCTCTATCTAAGGTACTAAAAAGGGAATTCACAGGAATTCGTAAGGTGCCATAAGCAATGTTCTCAGAAGTGTAAAAGAAATGAATACGATAATAGCTTTCAAACTAAGTTCTTCTCAATGTATTTAGTTCACTGGGTGTTAAAGAACATTTAGTAACAGTTTAAGGGAGTCAAATGAGGATGTAATCATAATTCATCAGGTAAGGCACTATCCAAACTGAACATTATACACTTTTTACACATGCTGTAAAGATTTCTCTCCCCTCCTGACCTGCTCACATGAAAGCTGGCTGGCTTCTTTAAAGCACGTTTTTCAGGAACCTTCATCAGAGCACTAGAAAAGATGATATTGATGATCTTTCTCCTCCCCCCCCCGNATGGGAGCTGTCAGGCTCTCACTCAGCATGGAAGCCATGTGTAGCTTTTGTTGGGAGGTTCTTCTTCAACATTTGCAGCACATTGGGCATGTCCACTGCTGGAAGTACATTTCAAATCAAATAAATCCTATTCTTTCTTGCATTAAGAGCCTGGTCTTGTTCAGAAGCGGATAGCAGTGCATGTTTTACAACCTCTCCTCTAGGTGTGCAAGGTAAGGGTTTATAGGAATTTTTATGAAACTTTCACTTATTTCACCACTCATCTTTGATATATCAGCCCCTTATGAAAAGTTCTATAGAACTTCAATTAAAAAAAAATAAAATAAAAAAAAACTCAGCAATTCTTAAGTGCTTCAAACTGAAAAATGAATTTTCTTTCCTTCATAGGATTCAATATAATCTTCCACAGGAGTTTGTTCTCTGTGTTAATGTGTATTTTTTCAGGGTAATTCTGTTAAATTTCTAGGTGGAACACTTCCAGGTGTTTTATTTTGTTTGTTTGTTTGTTTCACTCCTATTTAATGCCTTAAGAGTGTTGCAGACAGTCTGTCTTATGAAGATGCAGGTACCTCAAGAACCTATTAATTTAATTCTAGGGCCATTATTGTATTATAACATCAAATTATTGATAAGTATCTCCCTTCAGTTATAGCTAACATGACAGCTGTGCCGATCAGTCTAATTTACTTGAATTTGTTGCATCCACAAACAGGGCATGAAAGGAGAGAGAAAGATGGCAAAATATGGCATAAATTCATGCAAAGGATGAATGGGTGATGCTGCAGCCCTCTCATTGGTTTTGTTTTATTTTGTTTTGTTTTCAACACGTGGAGACATCACTGCTTCAAGTCACATGCTGAAGGTTTCACCTAGCAAGTAGTCATGTGACAGGGTACTTCTTGGCTGGAGAGGGCCTTCCTGAAGTTTACAAAGTGACCTGTGCCCTGGTATTGTTACAGAAGCGCAGTTTCTCTCCTAAATTGTGACCTCATGCACAGACAGAGCTTCTCAGTCTGATCAATGATCTGCAGACAGGGGTAAAAAGACACATGATATCATTGATTGGGAAAGCATTTGAGGCCCTGTGTCACAGTTGTAACAGAACAAATTATGGTGGAGCATGAGCTGGGACCTTCAGATGGGACCTTCTTATCTGAGGTACATGTTCCAGGAGTGAGACTTAATACATATGAGAACGGACTTCTGTCCCAAACAGATACAATGCATAGAAGCTGATCATCACTACAAGAAAACTAACCAGCAATAACTAAAACAGTCAAGTGACATTTATTTGATTATTTAGGGTAAGCAATAACACTGACCTTCAATAAGGTTGGTGACATGGGCAGATGACATTAATTTTTAACAACTGCAGTCTTAGGAGAAAAAATTCAAAATATTCCTATAATGTATTAGCTGCTAAGTCAATTGATAAGGAAAAGGCCTGCACACTGCTGGGGAAAAAAAAAAAAAAAAAAAAGATGAAAACATGCAATATGCAAAAACCAGAAAGAAAAAGCCTGCACACTGCTGGGAAAAAAAAAAAAAAAAAAAAGATGTAAACCTGCAATATGCAAAAACCAGAAAGCACAAGAAATGAGACAGAATATACTATGGAATTAGCAGTAATGCCATTTCTTAGGAACATGTTCTAAAAATTGACCATCTTCATAATCAAGCATGGTGTTTTGCTCTTTTGGGCAACCACACTACGCCACAATGTGCGAGAACATAAGCTGATGAAATTTCATCTTAAAAGCTCAACATCTAGAACAGAAAAGATTATTAGTGATATGGTTTAGTGGAGGTCTTGTCAGTGTTAGGACAGAGGTTGGACTAGATGATCTTGGAGGTCTCTTCCAACCTAGACGATTCTGTGATTCTGTGATTCCGTGATTATATGAGTATTTTATTACAAATTTCAGTTAGAGGAGGAGAGAGGAGGAAGAAGAGGTGATGATAGAAAGCTGTATCTGATTTTTCCTGCATTACTTATGCTTTTTTTTTTTTTTT
>VXAL01018534.1:19829-31553 GCA_013399475.1 Chauna torquata
TCTGACATTACTTTGTATGGTAGTCAAACCTTGGTGAACAATTAGTGTTTGGGATTCAACTAATTTTGATGAAGATGAGTTGACATTCTCTGTCCCCAGCATAGCTGATCCGTAAAGGAGATGAATCATTCCAATCATTCCTGTCAATCTGTAAACATTCGGATCTTTTTAACCTAACAGGTCATGCTTTTAACCCCAAAGGTGTTAGATTCCCATTGTTCTCATTAAAAATAGTTCTAATATATGATTGTGATAATCTCAGAGACAGGACTTCTGTGAGAGCAAAGACATAAATTGCTGGCTTAGTGTATTCCAAGCAGCACTGCCAGAAAAATATTTTGAGTTTGGCTTTCCTTGTGAGAAAAAGCTGGGCACAGGTGTAATGAGAGTTCTCAATATAGTCTGTTGGCTTAATAGTGCAAAGGCTGACAAGACCTACATTTTAAACAGTTTTGGAGGAGTTAAGTCATGCAAATTGCTAATTGTCACTATTCAGATGCTTGGAACATTCTGGCCTGAATCATCAGAGAGTTTGCTCTTGGATCATCCCTTCCGTGACCGAAGGCATTGCCATACTTTCTATAGACCACAGGCAAGATCTGCTTGAACAGCTTAGGACAGCTGAACCCTGAACAGCTGGAAATACTAACAGATGGCATATAGACACTCCTGTTTCTCCTTAATCCAACAAGAAGAAAGCTTGAGCTGTGAAAGATCATTTATAAAAAGCCTAGAAAGCTGGACAAAGACACAGAGATTTCATGGGTAAGCCTAGAGACCAACCTTCATCTCAAGGAAAGGAGCAAGAATTATTGGTGCAGGTTATGAATCTGAGTATTGCAAGGTGACAGAAACATGGTGAAATAGCAGTCAAGGCTGGAAGATGGGAACTGACAGGAGTGAGCTGTTCAAAATCAAAAAGAATACAGTTAAAGGTGATGGGATACTGATTTATTTAATGAAACAGTAAAGAAACAAGAAGGAATATCTTGGGTGAAAGAGAACCTGTCTGGGTCAAAATCACACAGGGGAAGAAAGATGAAAGAGTTACCAGTACAGTAATTCTTGTAGTCCCTTATAGGTTGTCAAGAGCAGCTATGTGAATACAGAGATTTTCATGATGATTTCATACTCATAGTTTTATATAAACATACTTGTGCATGTATTTGTAAGTGTAAACATATGTAATTTACATAGTAGTGTGGTTATAAATGATATATTCTATACATTTCTAAGATTAAAAAGTTATTAGGAACTAAGTCATTATGAAGAGGTCCTAGCCCCTAGATGAAAGGTGAAGAACAAAACAAATTTGCCAATAATATTCAGTTTCTCCTTTTGGAGCTGGCACAAGATCTCAGACAAATTCAGTGAGCAAATGAGATAAATCAGGTTTGGATCAAATAATGAGGATGCTATAGAAAGCAGATCCAATAGGAAGGATATTTTGTACATCTGACCAAGAAGAACGCACAGAACCCACGTGGTGATTGGGGTAAACTATCAGTTCACCTTCTTACTTTTGTGTTTGTCCCCTGTTCACCACTTATTCCGCTTTTTGCCTTACTTCATATTAATCTTTTTATATGGTTTTAAGTTCTTTTCCATTTCTCACTTGTTTTGATTACTGCAATTCAGATGTTATCTTCTGTAAGGCAGCCTTTTACGTTGGTCAACCACTTCTAAACCAGTTTAGATTTCTGATCTTGTCTCTGATGATTTTTTTTTTTTTTTTTTTCGGTCAGGAAGGAGGGAGAAGGAGTATTATGAAGGAAAATAATTGCATGTAGATAAATGAAAAATGCTGTGAAACAAGATTTAGCCACTTTTCTAGTCCAAGCATGTTCAATCAACAGAAAGGGACCATTATAAATTTAGGAAAGTCAAAAGTTTTTAATCTTCATGAATGATAGCCTTCGAATAGGAGAATTAGGAACTCGGCTGATGTTCAGCTGGTTTCAGGATGGGGTTTAATGTGTTTATCAAAATAATTTTCTGATATCAGTGTACAGAGTAATAAAAAAGTAGACTTGGTAATTCAAGAAGACTTTTCTGTCCTCAGTTTTGCTATATGGGATAGAAAGAGCAAGATTAATTCTGCATCATGTTAAATGAGTACAAAGTAAACACCTGCAGATAAAACCATACCAGTACTTCTTCACAGTCAATGGAGACAAATTTAAGAAAGGAAGAACTACAACTAGCTTAGCCGTAGAGGCCTTTATTTGGTTTTGGTATCCAGTGATACTACCTCACAAGCTCTAGAAATGGGTCCACTTATGGATTACAAAATAGCTGTCATGGCTGTACAGTTTAAAAAAGTATGTGCATGTGTGTGTGCATGTGAGTATACATAAACATATCTGTGTGCATAGATATATGAGTATAGTTTCAACAACTGAACCCAAGCAGGAAAATATATACATATTTGTGGGCATGTAAGTACTGTGCTATATCCCTTCCACCTTCTGTCACTGCAGTGTTATACAAAGCTTTTATTTATAAAAGGTAGTAATTTTGTTCTAACATGCAGAACACCTGCCTCCCTAGAATATCATTATGCAGAAGGAATGTTTTTATTGTTTTATGATTGTTGCTATCAAAAAGCAATACGAACAGTAAACTTGTAAAGTGATATCTAATTGTCTTTCTATGGCTGGTTTGACAGAATAAAACACCAGAACCTTCTGGAAGCAATTAACAGTATTAATAAAATGCATTTGTTATGCACATTTATTGTTGAACACAGCACAGAGCACACGCGCACATATCAGAACATCACATTGTTAAGCTTCATGAAGCACTCTTACATTTCACCTGAACTTCACTGTTTGCTGTTTTGACCTGATAAACAAAAACAGGGAAAACAGAAAAACTACTTCAATGACATGAATTAATAAAGAATGAAGTCACCAGGCACTCTTCTTTTTGTTGTTTGCAAATCTTGGGCCAAACTTACCCCTGATATAAGTTTAGGAAGGCCAAGCACAGTAAGAAATCTGGGATCTATTTTTTCATCTTTGGCCATGTTATTATCTGTTTTATATTGTTTAACTTGGTGATGGCACTTATCCATAGTAACAAGAAACAAGCATAAATAGTGTGGGTTTTGTTTGTTTATTTGTTTGTTTGTTTTTAAGGGTAAGTACAAACGCATTTCATCTTAGTGAAATTCACGTTTCCTGGATTGTCCGAAGCACTGAGGTACACTTACTGGAGTAGGTACACAAAATCCTGCAGGCCTTCCCAGTGCCTTGCCATCCAGCAATGCCCACCTCTGATAGAGGACCTTCTGCTTAGAGATGTTCTTAGAATGACGGAGGTGTGCAGTTGCATGTGTATGTGTATGTGCTTAGACATGTTGAAGAAAAGGAGAGCTTTTATATCCAGAAAGCCTAATTGTGGAAGTTAAACCTATCCCTTTAAAACATTTCCATACTGTAAGCCTTTTGCAGCTGCAAATAGATTAAAGGGGTGTTTAAAGGTATAGCATTAAATGAGTACAAATAACTGTTTTACGTAAGTTGCCTGGGGTACATCAGTAGCCTTCTAAATGATCAAAAGGTATAGCTGGAGGCAAGGTCCAAAACCACCTGCTTATATAAAAGACTTTTATATGAGGTAGCTGATATCATACATTTACATTGATCTTCCTTTAAACACAGTAATGAAATCAGTATCAAAATTATGTTAAAGTAATGTTATAGCTTCCTTAAAGAGATAGGAGCAGGAAAAGTACAGATCCATCCTTGAATTGCCCCATGTGCGACAGCACTGGGATCATGAATTACACCTGTATCTGTCTGCAGGTCAGCAGGGCAAAGCTGTCTTAAGCTTTTTTAAACTGATTTTGACATTGATTCAGCAAAGCTCTGAGGAGCATGCTTCACTTTAAGCACGAGCACTTCCACACAGCTCCATGAAGGACTTCAGCCCACCCTCTGCTGAGCTGGTTCAGATCTAGGTGTGATACGGGTGTTTTGCTGAATAAGGTAGATACAGCTTGCTGTTACCACTTTGCTGGAGTGAGGTATTTTCAAGTGGAATTAAGAGCAAAAGTTCATTTGAAAACAACTGATGACTCGTCTTCCAAGCCTGACACTTCTGAAAACTTCACACTTAATTATTTGAAGTATTTTACAGTTCTGTATATCTTAACAAGGCAAGAAGCTTTGCTTATAAGGATCTATATATTAAAAAAAAAAAAAAAAAAAAACAAAAAAAAAAAAAAAAACTAAGAAAAGATAAATCACACTAACATCTGCAGCTTTATTATTCTCTGTGCATTGTCATACTTTTTATTTCTCAAGATTTATCTTTTGAATCCATTCAATATATCTCGATAAACACTCCTAAGCAACATTGGTCCTTGAAAAAATAGTCAGCATTTATGTAATAAACACCATAAAAGACTTCTTGGGCAAGGTAAATATTGTGATGTGGCAACAATTGTCTGTCCATCAGAATGTCTATTTGTAACCACTCTTGGTGTAGTAAACAGACACTAACAGCATAGCACAGATAGAAAGCACTGTGTTGTCATGACTAAAGGTATGGCAGAAAAAGGAGGAAATAAAATCTGGAGTTGAAATAACTTCTTTCTGACTGACTAATACATCAGCATCCACACTAGAGACCAAGTTGGAGAGGTGAATTTCATCATGTGTGGCCACCATTGGCAAAAATAGGACTTTCTGTTGCTTGTCTGCCAACAGAAGCTTTAAGACAACTGGCTGTATGAGCTCAAGATATGACTTCTCTAAGTCATAATTTAATTAAAAGTGCTGTTCCGCCTCGTGGTTTGTAGCAGGGGTGGTTGTTCTGTGCCTGCAAATCAGGTTGCCAGGTATTTCTTTCTTATAATATTGCTGAGACATTTCTTAGCTATTGCAGGTAAAAAACAAAATCCTGAACTCAGACCTGGGCCAGATTGCCTTTTCTTGCTAAAGTTTGGCAATGTAACTAATGTTTTATTTCCTCCTTTCAAAATAAAGTGTGGTTCACTTTAACATGAAAAAAAAAAAAAGTAAAAAAAAAAAATTAATAATAAAAGAAGAAAACCCAAGGAAAAGTCCCAACAAGAAACCTGAAAGGACATTGATCAGCTCCTTCTCCCCTATGGACACAGGCACAATAGAAAGCTTTTAAAGTGCTCTTATTGTCAGGACACAGACCTTGTTTATGAAGAAAAATACACCTTTGTGTTCTGCATTTATTCCTTAACTGGGTAACTTCCATTCAGAAAAAAAAAAAAAAAAAAAGGGGAAAAATGAAAAAAAAAATTTTTTTTAGATTTGTTACACTTAGACCATATTGCTTATAAAATGGATAGAGTTCCCACAATTATATGCATTACCTTTGCAGAGAAAAAAAGTGTTCACAATGTCTAGGGAAATAAAAGAAAACAAAACAAAAAACATGGCCAACCTCTGGGTTTAAAAGCCTTTTTCAAGATACCATTTTTCTCTCCAAGGTGCTGAGCTGGAGTCGATAAAAGACCTCTCTTTGAGAATAACATGCAAAAAGTCAAAAGAGTTTTCCATTTTAGAGGAATCTTTTCAGTGTGTTTGCCACCACTTCAATGAGTTCTTTCCCTCTCTAGATAGTCAATGTAGGAGCACTAACTGTATTTTAAAAAAGATAAAAAACAAACAAAAAAATTGTTATTTGGGCTAGGTATAAAAGACTGCAAAATACTTTATAAAGTTAGGCTAAGAGACATTAAGATAAAGTGTGTAAGGTAATGATGTGGAGTTACTCGGAGAGGCAGAAGCTTGGAGAGAGGTCCTGTAGGCAGCAATGCTGGCTGAATGTAGTAAGCGTGGGAAGATGTGAACCTGGACTGCAATTATTTTCTTCCAAATATACAGATCAGTGAGGCTGAATTTGTGCAGAGTGCAATGCAATCTGCAGGGAAAAGGGCCTGAACAGGCCACTTCTTCTACATTATGAAAATGGTAGAATGGTCCCTGGCATGATTTTAGCACTGGCCAGCTGGCACTGACTCAACAGCTCCTAGCCGTGGCTTGAGCATCAGGAGCAGCCTGGGACCATACCCAACAACCAGGTTGGGTGCTACAGTCTTTGGGGCAGAGGAGAATTAGCTGTGACTCATGGGAAGCAGCTGGTTACTAGTACAGGTATGGATCACTTGCCTACCCCAGCTCCCTGGCATTTTCGTCTTGTACTAGAGACATAGTTTTTGGAGTTGCAAGGCTTGCTCTGTGCATTACTGGGACACTGCAATGACATGTTGTCCCATCATCCAAGCAAGTATGAAGAAGCATTTTGTTCCTCAGGTAAACAAGGGTCAGTACTGGCAATTCTGAGGATGACTACAGAAAAGATCTTCAGATTGCAGGGGAAATTGTTTTAAATATTTCCTTTCTTCTTTTCTTTAAAAGCTCAGTTTGGATGGGATCACTTAGAGCTGTCCTCTCATTTATTCATTTTCTGCTAATCCACTAGTTTCACCATCTATCAGCATTTTTATTTTTTCTTACCCTTTTCCTTTGGAAAGACTTATTCCAGAAAACAGGACATGAATAGTCAAGTTCCAAGGGCATTTTAGGTTCACTCTTAGTGGTTTATCTATGTGTTCATAACACTCCCTTAATAAAACTGCTTTGCAACATATGAGGCAGACAATTGTGTTCATATTGCTCATGTTACTGGATGGTGTTTCCCCAATAGAACAAAACATAAAAAAAAAAAAAAACAAACAAAAACCAACATATAAATGAATAAATAAGTATAACCTAAATAGATGCAACTTATCTCCAAATGAGTAGTTATTTGGAACTGTCATGTTCTAAGCATTGATCTGATTGCTAAAACCTTAATTCATAGGTTTGTCTAGAAACATGTAGCATGCACAACTGGCATAAAAAAAAGCAAACAAAAAGACCTTTCACTGAGATAATTTCATGGTCCCAAATAATTAATTTAATTTAATTTAATAAAAGCACGCAAATATATACCAATCCCCAATGGCCCTGTCCTAGACACTAGCAAGCAGATTCTTTCTAATCATCTTGCAGTTTTTAGGAAATGTCTGCAAGGGATGCATCTGTTTTTAATTCACCGTCAGATTCCTATAAAGATGCCTAAGATTAAAATAGAGCACAACTCATTAAAACTCAGGGGTAAATTAAAAAAAAAAAAAAAAACACCTGAATGAAAAGCTCCCTTACAACAAAATACAAAGAACCAGGGAGCACAGTGTTTCTTTGAAGTAGGCATGCTGGTGGAGAGAGCACTGTGCATAGGACAGTGAATTTTCACGCCCTGAATCTGCAATTACTCCTCACCAAGAGGCACATGAACTGGAAAAACAACCATTGGGGATGGTACCATGAAGAATGTTGAGCAAGCAAATGTCATCTATCATCTTCCTGCCAACAAATGTTGAATTCACCATCTCCCTTTGTGATATAAGATATACGAGACCAAAGCAAATACCTGTTGTCAACACCTGGAACTAAAAAGACCACCTGCCTGGATTGATTGGCACGACTCGCCTTTAACAAAAGCTGCCTCAAAAAGACTACAGGACAGAGACAGTCAGGCAGAGTTCAGAAGGAACTTAAATAGCACCACATGCTCCCCACGACAGCTATATCTGAATCCTGCTCAAAGCCACCTCCCCTTGCCTTTTAATTCACAAGTTACTGATGTCTTCAGAAGTGGAAAAAGAAATGAAGAGAAGAAAGGAAATAATTTTTCCTCTGCCTCCTTCAAGAATAACACACAATGTATTCGGCTTTGGTTACAGATAATGATAGCTGTAATTTGAGAATTGTGATTTAGTTCTATTGTCTATGGTTAGATATTTCACATAAACAGTGGCTTGGGTTGAAGAGCATGTTGGAAAAACGTTGTATTTAGCAGATCTGACAGTCTTTCAGAAGCCATGTCTTGAGCTAGATTTTTTCCCAAAAATTTGAAGATTTCTTTCTGCCAAAAGAAATGCATCAGAAGATTCTGTCTCTCAACAGGAGAGTGGCTATCGGTTCCATTGTCCTGTATTTTGTCATCTGCAAGAGGGCAGGATAACGAAGTAACTTGCAGCCTGATACCACCTGCCTCCCACGGAAACTTTTCTCGGAGTACAACTCCCAGCTCCTGACCCTGCTGCCATTAGCTCACAACATCTCCTTGACACTCGTGCCACAGCTTACTGAACCCTGAAATGTCATTAAATCCTTGTACAAATGTAAGTGTATCAAAGACATCATATTCGGTTTTCTATTGGCTGCAATCTGACAATATCTGTATAGTATATAAACTGCTGCCATGTAATAATGTTAGTTATTTCTACATAGCAGCAATGCAAATAGTGAAGGAAAGGGGTTGTATACATGTACTGGGATTACTGAAGCTGAAAAAAAACAGGAGCTACTGTCAAAGTAAAGAGGTTTTGATAAATATTGTTATAAGATCAAGTTGTCGGATAACTGATGTGGAAAGATGTATCTGCAGATGACTGTCCTACTGTCTACAGATTGCAGAAAATCATAATGAGATAATTCAGTCTTTATCCAAATGTAACAATGACAACAACAACAACCACAACAACCAAAGACTCGAAGGTTTGGGAAAAGAAGTCCAGGAAATAAAAAATTGATATTGGAGCTGTAGAACTTCCTCATAATGGCGTTGCAAGAGCATAAAGCTCCCAGCCACCCTAAAGTGTCCAACGCTCATCTTTTCTTGAGAAGAAAGGGAAATGAGACAAACTGAGAAGAATATTGCATTGCAGGAAAAAGACAAGGAGATCTCATTTTGCAGGAATATGGCTTTGTTCTGTGTTTAGTTTGTTAAGATTACAACAGCTCTAAATGGATCTATAACATGCTGGGTCTGGAATTGTAAATTTAAGATGAGTCATGAAATAACATCTCATGAATCATAATAACCAAAATTTGTGAAGTAGTATGGCTGATGAAATACTATCATTGAACCTATTTTATAGTAAGATTTCAGAGAAGACTTATCTCAGTTTGCTTAACTTCTGATTCAATGCTTCTTTCAGTGCCTATCCTACCAAGATCATCTGACATCTACAGAGTCTGACACAGAGCTCACTGAAGCCAATGAAAATGTCCCTTTGAAAGCAGCAGGGCTGCATTGTATTTATTTTATTAAATATTCTGTATATTTGGATTGCCAGTGATTTGAAAAAAAAAAAATTAAATTCAACATAAATACAAAGTTAAATAATGGGTGGAGAGAAAGCATCTCCCTCTGAACAATGATGTCTCCCATTTAGACACAGATGTCTGCTAGCTACTATGACCTTTATCACATATTTTTTATGTGGTCTGGAACACGTCATGTAATTTGTATATGCTGTGGACAGAGATTCCACCAAAGATTTAAGAAGCTGATGTGTAATTTAGATGTAGTTAGGGTCTAACTAACTAAAGATGGCACTCACCTTTCATAAAATAAACTTTCTTGTGTATTCAAGTTGTACTGCTGGAAATGCCTAGTGGGGCATTGGCTATGCTGAGCTGACCGTGACCACTTAGACCAATTTTAACCCGAGACAAAAAGACTCAGGTTCAAGATGAAGTCTCTGGAGGGACTCACATTGTTGAGCCTGCTCAGAAACAAGCCTAGCTTACAAAGATTGCAATGAATTGAAAAAACAACAACAACAACAACAACAAAAACAACAAAAAACCAGGGTGAAAGTCTTTGGCATAATAATAACCCAGTGGTTAGATAGGTCATGTGGAAGGCAGAAGATCATGTTTGTAGGATTTCTTTAAGTTGGAGATGGCTGTGACAACAATTTCCACATCCAAGCAGAATTTTCTAATCATCATGGTTTTCTCATCAACATGCTTTCTGCTGAAACTGGACCACTGCTCAAGACTGACAAGATTTATGGGGCCATGAGGAAAGAAGACAAATATGCAGTTCAAGCATTTGGCTGGAAGCAGGAGACTTTGTCTTCTTCCTTCAGGAATGTGTTTGGTTTGTATAAATAACTGTCTAATGCTAAAGAAATATCATTTTAATACCCTCTATCTGGTTCAGAAAACTCACATCATAAACAATGAATCCCTGTGTGGACACTTAATTCTGCCTCCTCCTACCTCATCCAGAAAAGGTATCAACATTTTAGCTGCCCAATTCAACACCCTGATCCCTGTGTCAAATGCCTTAACAACCAGGTGCAAATCTAGGACTGAGTTTGTGTCCCAAAGCTACTTGGAGTACGCAGTTTGTGAGAACAGATATTTTCTTGCTAAGAACTTTTAGAATCAAATACACAAAGTAAATAACTGGACTATAATACTCCGTGAGAAATGTTTATTAATATAACCAGGGCAGATTGCTGGTATAAGCTCTTATTTAGTTTTAAGAGTAATTTCTTTTTTTTTTTTTTTTTTTTTTTTTTCCTAGTTGNATATGTTTTCTTCCTCTTTACAACAATCTAAATTTCCATTAGCAAATATCTGCAGTGTTTCAGAGCAGGTTTTTTGTTTTTGTTTTGTTACAAATCTTAACATTTTATTGTCAAGTTTACAATACCTAGCAACAATTTTTCTTTTTCTTTTTCTTTTTTTTTTAGTTTTTTGCTTATATTCAGAACTGAGAAATATGCTGAACAGCAATGGGTATGTTTTATGGATCTCCACACACACACAAAAAGCATAAGATAGAGCCTCAGTGAAAGTAATGAAAACATTTTCCTTTCAAAGCTTTCATTTGGTTGCTATGAAAATATTTATGAAATGCAGTTTAATACATTTGCTGAAAATTAACACAGAGATGCATTTGCAGCTAATTAACCTATTCTCAAAGAAAGCAACTGGGAAATGCTTGATTAATGTTTAAGGCATAAGATATACACACACACACACACAAAAGAAAAGTAGGCAAAACTTCATCGTGGCACCCAGGAGACTGCTGTGTGACACAATCTAGAGTCTGTGTGTAGCTCACTCTCCACAGGAGCTAATTTTGAAGCACCAGAATGCTGTGAATTGTCTGTAAAACACAGTAGAAGAAACTCAACATAGAACAGAAGGCATGCTTTCCTTAGGAAGAATGCTGATAAAATTTTAATGAAGTAACATGTTGTCATGGGGATTTGTTGCTATTCATTAATTCATTGTGCTTTTCCCCTATAGTTTTGCTGAGTTTGAGTGACAAATTGTCAAGCAGCAGTCTTAGAGGTTTAAAGTTTCTCATTGATAATCTAACTTTCCTGCAAATTGTTTTAAAGGATCCAGTATTTATGGAATAAGGCTTCTGAGGTATCAGAGAGGGAGATTCATCCGTGTGGGGAGCCAGGGGATGGGCTGTGTTTACCATCTTCCCTCAGCCACCTCACTAGCAGTCTGACTGTACTATCCACTGCACTGACACAATTTTAATGTGTCTGAATATCCTTAGACTCTAGAGTGATAAACACTCTTGTGTTATCAGCATGTACATATTTTCAAAAAGAAAACAACCGACCTGAAGAATATATGTCCTTTCCCACAAAGGATGGAAAGAAGAGACTGGCCTGAAGTCTGTGATGTATATTGCTGCTCTCTGAGTCACTGGTACAAAATAAGGTTATCTCATGGTCCAGGCCCTTGGATGTGAGATCTAGGCTGGTTCTGCTGCAGTTTGTTTGAGTAGGGGAATTATTGAAACAGCTCCCATCAGGTCAGTGAGTGACTATGGGAATGTGCATTTACAGGAATAGAAGCAGATAAA
>VXAL01018534.1:76264-97451 GCA_013399475.1 Chauna torquata
TGTAATATATTGTGATATATTTATATTATATATAATATAACAATGTGATATATTATATATTACTATATATGTAGTAATACTATATATACTATATATATATTACTCTGTACAGTATTAGTTTCTTAGAATCACCCACCTGTTCTGACAAAAAAATAACTGTACACATAAAGCTAAATCAATTAATTATTACTTATTAATTTGTTAAGATATGAAATTGGATAGGGGACTGCCTATTTCTTCAGAAGCATGTCTTGTGGTAACAGCACACTGAAATCTGATGATTATAAGACCTTTAAAAATGTGTATTATCCCACACTGTTGAGACTTGTTAGCATTTAAGCAGGAAAATTCTCATGGCTGGGGTCGGATTGCTCTGGGGGAGCAGAGGGAGTCCCCTGAAAACAAGACTCAGAAATAGATATCTACATGAAAGACATTTCAAAGGCGTTGGTGGGTGCCACTCTCTAATAGTTGATGGAGAGAAATAAGCACTTAAAGGTGATTTTAGTTTTCTTTTTTTAATATATATGTATAACGAGATGAGTAAACAGTGGGAGTGAAATCTCTTTTGGCATGTCTATCCGAGTCAATTAAGCAATTAAGAGCAGGAGCATTAAAACATGACTCTCTATAGTTCTAGACCATTTGATGGTCTCTGGCACAGATTTGCTAGGCCAGCTAGGACTCTTTTAGGCATTTCCCAGGAATACTTCAGGAGTTAGCATGGGCCAGAAACTATTCCCAGCAGAGAGTTTAGAAGCAGTCAGCTGATTTTGGAGGAGAGAGTTTAGAACCGACAAAACTAGATTATGCCAGTTGATCTCAAGGTCAAAGGCATGGCTTAGTTTGCTAACACAGAAATAACATAGCAGCTCAGATGAAGACCTCAGGGAACTGGAATCCAAGATCGCTAAATCTCAGGGCTGCAAGAAAACAGAGATGGTGTGTATGGTTGAACTATATTCTTCATTCCTCTCTGGTAGCTGGCATAAAGGGATAAAACATACTATTGTTTTCCCTTATACCATACATTGTTTTTCCTTATCCCAGCAACTAAAAAAAAAAAATCACACATACACAACCACTCCATTCTGTTAAGTGGACTGTAAAATCCATCGGTTTAAAAGTCTTGTGTGCATAGACTTCAGGTTACCTCTCTGTGGTTTTCTCAACATGGGTCTTTTATACATGTACGTTAAAATAACCTAATTCCACAAGACTGTCATTTCAGATAGATCACTTCATCCATGAGTTAAAGAAAAAATAGTTCAAACACTCATTGTTGATTTTCATGTCATTTTAAAGTTTTCTAAAATGTTCAGTGAGACTTGTCTTTTTTTTATGTTAAGATCTCGTATGAACATGCTCATAATACATTATTCCACTAATGAAAAGAGATTTCTCATTAGATTTAGTTCTATCTTCATTTGCTCTTCTCTAAGTCTGTAATAACTCTAGTAAGGCTACACAGATCACCAACAATGAAAAATTAAAGTGAGATCAAAGAAAAGGTCCTCTTCTCCCATTACAGTCCATTTGGATTTATACCAGTATGATCCCAGAGGAAGATGGCAGCTCCTTACTTGTTCTTTCTTTCTCCTTTCTTTCATTTAATTTCTGCCAAAACTGGTGACTTCTTCCTTAGCAGGCTCCCAAGAGCCAACTGGTCTTTCCCTATCTTCCCCCAGCTCATGTGAGATGTTTTTCCCTTGTATACTACTGCTCTATTTCTCACAGCATTTCATCCTTTCACTTTCTAAATAGAAATGCTAAATTCTCCACAGAGGAGGTGCCCTGGAGGGGAGTTTTGCTCACACCTAAGAACGGATGTCAGTTAATATTTGGACATGATTAATTAACAGTAAACCCTAAGGCAAACTTTGCTATTATGAAAATAAGACAATATTACAGATTACATAAGCGGCTGCCTATATGACAATGTTACCCAGATGCTCTGAAATCAGCAAAGATTTGTCACAGATGTATAGACAGTTATGTTTTTATGAATTCCATGTTCAGATGAATTATCTTTGTCCCTCTTAGACATTATAGGAATGAATTAGGGATAAACCATTACTTGAATTCCTTCTCCAATATATTCAAACTTTTATAAAGCTTTCTGATTTTACAGAAAATCATGTGGAGCTCATAGTCTCTTCCTGCTGGTATCATTTTCCTAGTCAGTGGCTCATTGGTACTTTGCCATAAAAGTGGAAGCCCAGCCTTAATGCGCAGTGTATGCAAACCTTGAATTACATTTGCAGCTCCCTCATGGATGGAAAACAACCACAGTTTGACAAATACAGCTGCACCATACCATGGCTCAGCTTCAGAAACAAGCAAACAAAAAAAAATATTTTTTCCGTATGAAACAAAAGGAATTAATTTTGCAGGCAAATTACAGTCACACATATTTCAACAGAGTGTCGATACTGGGATAGCTGAATGAACGCCAGCACTGAAGGGCTGAAAACTACACAAGCAGAAGGCTGACAGAAACATACACAGATAAAGTGCTATTGAATCTGTAATGGCCAGATGTGGTCAGAACCTTGATTTTATGTCTTAGCTGAAAGATACAGGAAAAGGTTTAATAGCTCTTCATTATCACAGAAAATTACATACTTGTTTTGCTTCATAAAATAAGGCTGTCAATTTTTTTTTTCTGCTAGAGAACATTGCAGACTCTCTCCCAAGGCAGTAAATCAGTATCCTAAAATGCTCTATCACTGTTATTCAGGTAAATTCTTCTACCTCAGGCTTGGGTCTAGATGTATTTGGAGCAAAAACTTTGTTATGAGACCAACTAAAACTTCTGTTTGTTTTGTGTTACCTTTTCAACAGAAGAATTTGAGGGAATAAAAAATGAACTCTTTGTAGAACAAAGAAATGAGAAAAAGAAACTTAGGAACAAAGAAACTTAGGAAAGTCTGAAGCCAGAACAATGCAGCCAAATAGCACAGAAATGTAGGCTTTCGAAATTTGATTCCTCTTCGAAGTTGTGCAAACGCTTTTCTTTTTTTTTTGTTTTGTTTTGTGAGGCATTGTGAACAGGCTGGGAATAAAGAACTATGCATTTCACACATGTAACCCCAAACCTTTAAACCCAACCTGGCAAAAAAATGAGTTAAAGCTCTCACCAAACATCACACTGAAATTTCAAGACAGATCCTTATCAGTTGGTTGGTCTAATTGTGTGTCACGAATTCATAACATCTTTGCAATTCCGACATGTGAACATCTGGCCTTTTCACTTTAGAATGGTTCCATCTCTAATGATAAACTAGTTCAATAACAGTTCATGAGCTTTTATTTTTGTAGATTCTGGATTTTTATAAGAAGTGAGCAAAACAAAATTCAACCAAGGGAAGGGAATTTTCCTCTGGGAAATTCTCAGTTGATAGAATTTCTCTCCAGTTTCATAACTCTACCATTGAAATGTGCTAAGGTCAGCTCAGGGCAAACTGTAATAGAAGATCATTTTGCAATACTCCCCTAATGTAAAATCTTTTAGGCTATATCCCAGAAATACATCCAGATTCCTGGGCCAAGTAATAGGTGAGTGCTAGTTGTGTGCACATAATAGAGACCAAAGTGCTCCTTCAGATCACACACATCTTTTTTAACCTAGATGTAAGAGTGTGACTCACTGCTACTTGAGCTGCTGTTGCTCATTTGAGTTTCCCAACAATACAACCAGAGCTGAGACAGGCTGTAATGAGATATGTGGAGTAGCACAGATACCTGGCAGATGGAGACTAGATCTACTAGTGTGAGATCTCAGACATGACCAGATAGGGACCTGAAGTGAATCAGGTACTGTTTTTAGGGATTTCAATTATAAACTGGAGAATAAGGTTATTAATTTATTAATTAATGATCTAGATGATAGGGTAGAGTGCACCCTCAGTAAATTCACAGATGACACAAAGCAGGGAGGAGTGGCTGATTCATCCAGAGGGACCTCAACAGGTTGGAGAAATGGGATGACAAGAATCTCATGAAGTTCAACAAAGGGAAATGCACTGTCCTACACCTGGAGAGGAACAGGCCCATGAACCTGTATGTGCTGAGGCCCAGCCAGCTGGAAGGCAGCTTTGCAGAAAAGGAGCTAGGAGTCCTGGTGGACACCAAGTTGAACATGAGTCAGCAAAGTGCCCTTGTTGCTAAGAAGGCTAACAGTATTCTTGGCTGCATTAGGCAAAATATTGCCAACAGGTCAAGCGAGGTGATCCTTCCCCTCTACTCAGCACTGGTGAGGCTGCACCTGTAGCGCTGTGTTCAGTTCTGGGCCATGGACACACTGGAGAGAGTCCAATGTAGGGCCATGAAGATGATGAAGAGACTGGAGCATCTCTCCAATGAGGAGAGGCTGAAAGAGCTGGGGCTGCTCAGCCTGGAGAAGAGGAGGCTCAGGAGGGATCTTATCAACGTCTATGAATACCTGAAGGGAAGGTGCAGAGAGGACGGATCCAGGCTCTTTTCAGTGGTGCCCAGTGCCAGGATATGAAGCAATGGGAACAAACTGGAACACAAGAGGTTCTGTCTGAACATCAGGAAGCACTTCTGTGCTGTGCAGGTGCTGGAGCCCTGGCACAGGTTGCCCAGAGAGGTTGTGGAGTCTCCTCCTTGGAGACCTTCAAAAGCCACCTAGATGTGATCCTGGGCACCCTGCTCTGAGTGCCTCTGCTTGAGCAGGGTGGTTGGACCAGATGATCTCCAGAGGTCCCTTCCAACCTCAACCACCCCGTGATTCTGTTATTCTGTACTTTTTGTGAATAACTGCAGTTAAGAGGTCCACAAGTGTTCCAGAGGAAAGGATTGAAAATCAAAATTATCATCACAGCCAGATAAAATTCAATAAGCCCAAGTGCAAAGTTCTACAGTTACATAATAAAAATAAATTATGTTAGAGCAGAATGGAAGATGTTTGAGTAGTCAGCACTTCTGCAAAAAAATACCTGCATACTACAGGAACAGTAACTCGTCTCTACCATTCTATTTCAAAGAGTTAACTAGCAGTCTAGGAGGCATAAAGATTTCTAAAACAAGTCAAATGTACTCGGTGTACTCAGTGCTGATGAAGCTTCAGCTGGACAAATTACGTCAATAAAGATACCAAGCACAACAGCCCATCTAGAAGGAAGGCAAAGAGATCCTTGGAGATACAGAAATCGTAATAAAGAGGAAAAAATAAAAAGGTGAGAAAGGTTCAATTAAATTGGAGGCAAGAGATGCAGCTGTTCCTGAAAGACTTCTGAAGCTGGTCCAAGAAGCATAAATGTTTGCAGAACTCTTTAAAAAGATTAAAAGACCATAATAGAGAAAACATTTGCAGAGACTTTTGAGATACCATGATGGGCAAAAGTAACTTGGTGTCCTGTCTCATGGAAACTGCAAACCTTGACTTTTCCATCTATCTGGGCTAGTGGTCTTGATTAACTCTCCTTCCTACAGGACAGATCAATACCTTGTAAGACACTTCATTTCATATTAGGCTTTTTGTTTTCTAACTCAGAGTGTGAGGAGTTGTGCTCGTTAATTCTTATGGGGTATTTTAGGCATACAGATGGCAATTATTTTTACAACTGAACATGAGGAGCAGATCTGAAAATAACAAAGACAATCCCACTTTTAGTAAGTAATGCATCTGCATTTGTTGCTTGTGTTCAGAATGTTACTTGGCAAGGAACAAGGAGGAGAAGACTTTTAAGGAAGGCAATTACAGAATGCAAAACTTACATCTTTGAATTCATGGATGCAAATGAACACAAAAAGGCTTTAAATGCCACTAAAGAATGTTCACCAACTGAAATTTGTAAGATTTTCAGATATTGCTTAAGGTTGCCTCCAGCAATGAACCTTACCTAATCAAATCAGCTTAAAGTTTGTGCTACAAATCCACGTCTCTTTGGACAGAGATTTAGTGAAAGAGAGTGTTGGAGAGAAAGGCAAACAGAAAAAGAAAGTGCATCTCACAGAGTTTATACCAAATTATTTTAAAATATGTTTAAAAGTAATTGGCAAATCAGTTACATTCAGTGATGTCAGTTATGAATGCCGGAAGAACATGAGAGATCTGAAGTTTTCTGGAGCAAAAAAAAAAAAAANAAAAAAAAAAAAAGAAAGAAAAAAAAAAGAGCAGATAGTTAACAGGTTCACTGAGAATGGTTGAAGATACTTATAAAAAGAGATGAACTCAATTATCTGGATTTTTTTTTTTTTCTTTAAACAATGTTTTCTGGGAGAATGTTTATGTTTAAACACTCAGCACCATTCATTGCACAGGCAGAAGGACAGGGAGAGGGTATTCATTAAGTGTAAAATTGGACAGATTTTAGGGAAAGTATTTTGTGCTTGTATTCAATTACTTATGGCTTATGAAAAAAGTATAGGTGGTGTCACATTACTTTATACAAACAAAAGAGGTAAGCAGACTATACACAGATGATAGAAAAAAAACTGTCTTAAATGCATTACTAGCTTTTACTGCACCAAGCTCTAAAAATCTAAGCTGCCAACTGAGGGAGGGAGAGGACTCCCCTCCCAGCAGCAGCATCTCTTCTCCCATCCCTTCCCATTCCTCCTGCCAGATATTGAACAACTCTGACTCTCCACAGCTCCATTCCTTATTTCTTTCTCCTTTCTCCTTCCTTTCTCTGTGATTTTCTGTAGCAGCAATGGTCCTGCCTTATTTCTGTAACTTATAAGTAGCAAAATTCAAGTTTGTTCCCACTTCTGAGAAGGTCATTGCAACATATGCAACTGGGATTCTCAAAACAACCAAGCAGAAAAGCACCAGTTTTGCTTGCCTCTATTAATCTCAATTTCTTGCCTGCCCTGATGCTTTGTTTGTGAAGCCTCTTTTCTGTTCTCTGCCTCCCTTACAAATGTTGTTTTGACATCATGGTCACCAGGTGCCCCACCACCCCTTCCATCAACAGATGCTTATGCAGCAGATGGTACAAATGGGTTGGCAATAATTTAGTGCCTCAGCGCTGGATTGCCTTGTCTGGTGCTTGTAATGGTGACTAGACAGGGTTAAAGACAGTAGCTGGGAAGGAAATAATAATAATAATAACAATAAAACTGTAGGGATATATTTTCAAAGAAGTAAATAGCTCTTCCACAAGCCAGACGCTCTGCTGAAAATCATTGTTCCTAAGAACCGTGATCTATATTCTGTAGGAACAGAGGTTTACTTTAGAAAGGTGCCTTCAGTTTAATCACGTTAACAATGTCAAGGTTTTCCTTATCTCCTTTGATCATTATAACTCCAATGACACTGTTATTGTATTGTCTTCTGCCTTAAATTACAAGACAATGGCTAGTTCAGCTGTGATGCTCTAAAGATAGAAAGAAAGTAAAGCTAGCAAGGAGCGGTGGTACCTTTCGTTAGACCAACAAATAATTGTCTTGTGATTTTCTGTAGCAGCAATGGTCCTCCCTCACTTCTGTAACTTATAAGCAGCAAAATTCAACTTGTACATACTGGGGCACTGAAGGGGATAATTATAATTATAACTCAAAGGTAAATGCTTTTTGACTTTTTTTTTTTTATTCTCTAGTTGAATTTGTGCTACAAAATATGATAGCACAACCAGATTTTTTGTTATTAACCCCTGTAGGGTTAGAGGTCAATTCAAGGCAAATTATTGTAAAGTTCAGAGGTTTGGGCATGCAGGGTTCCAATATTGCATTGAATAATCTAATGGAAAATGTAGATCACTCAAGAGTTAGAAATGAGTCATAATTAGTTCTTTTACTCTGCTGCTGGCTTCTTACTCATTAAATAACTCACTTGAACCATTTTCATCCATTTTGTTGCTTCTAAATTGGAGATAATATTCCCATCCCAGGGGTACTGTAATGATTAATTAATCACTTCAAGTCACCTGGGATTTGAAAAGGGGTGTGTGTGTGTGTGTGTGTGTATAACTTCTCATATGCAGAATATAAATAAATATTTCCATTACTTTGTGCGTTAGGTATAAAGGATGTCATTCAAGAATCAGCACTGAAATTTTGAGTAAAAAAAAAAATATCTTGGGAATTTCGGCTGTCAAACTCAAATGACAGTCATACCTCCCATCTCCAAATTACCTCCACATATAAAGTCCTCTATCTTTTCTTGAAATCATTTCCCTCAGAAGACTCAAGAAGCTGAGGTTATTGATATTGTAGAAATTTCACATTGCTTTCCTTTTCCAACATGATAAGGAGTTATTTGTATTCTGATTTGTGGGGCTTTGTCAGACATTGTATGTTATACTGCAGTCTGGGCCATTGAGTGGTACAACATAGTTCCTGCCATTGCTTCTGTGAGGGAAAGAAACAGAGAAAGAAATAACGAAAAAGAGTTTTATTTTAAGAAAAAATCAATATGGATTCATTTGGAGTTCTTCATCAGCATCATTAACCTTCAAAACTCTGTACTACCACAGAGAACAATGATCAAATGATCACAAATGATCACTAAAAGTCCGACCAGTTGTTCAGAGCTGTTTTCTGGGAGTATGTGTGTAATCATGAGACCAGCATAAACAAATAACGCAGTTCTAAAAAATTATTCCTAGATTTCTTCTCAGAATAAGAAAAAAAATAATATAAAATGTGAATGAAATGTTGTAATATCTTTTTTCTTTTTATTTTTTTTATTTTTTGGCAAACTTTTGATATCTGGATTTTAACTTCCTAATGAGTGTAGCAAGCTTTCCTCTTCTATGATCATGCTGTGATTGAGTTGAAAAATAATAATATCTTGTTTCTTACTTTTTGCTTTTAAGCTGTAAGTACATAGATTTTTACTTTAGTGGAAGGGAAAAATATAGTAGAGAGTAAGCCTTGGCATACATTTCCAGCTCAGCCTCACTTTTCTTGCACGATCTTGGGTAAATAATTTAAATCTACTATGGCTCACTTCCCCGTCTGTTGATCAAAGGTAACAATATTCGCTTTCCCCTGCCCTTTCCCTGTTACTTTTGTTTAGCTAGGCTGAGTACAATCGGCTGAAAATTTCCAAGTAAAATACTTTTCTACCAGATTCACCAGAACAGAAAATTTTGAAGAAACATGTCAATTACACAGAAGTTTTGACAAGAAAACCAGAAGGACAGGATGTGCACCTTGATGTCTAGTGTTCGTACATGTCCCAATCCTTTGGGACAAGCCACTTTTTACAAGGTCACCACTTTTACAGCTGATCACATAAGTAAAAACGCAGATTAATCATCTTACATGTCATTCCAAAGCTTTCATTCCAAAGTCATTCCATTACTTCTCCAGCTTCCCTTAAATGGCATGGGCTGATTTCCAGTCTTTGCAAAAAATTTCTTGTGTGGACACAGACATGTTTATTCTTAGAGCTTCTTTGACCTCCCAGCTGCCTTTGTGGTTCTTCCTACTGGCTATCTATTGCACAGGCAGGTCAGCTGGTCATCTCCTGCTCTTCTCAGGAGGTCATTTCCCACAGTGACCTGGAGAGCCAGGAAACATATTTGCTTTAAGAAACAGTCAAGTCTAGTCCACCTTTGTAAATATGGGAGCATCCTTTGTCTTCAAAAGGTATGCTATTTGCGTGATTGCTATTGTTACATTCTGCCATGAAGCAAATAACAATGAATAATAATAATTCTTAGAAATATTTCCCATGTTAAAGCAGAGTTATAAATCAGAATGTGGGAAATGTTTGGGAACTGGAGACCTGAACAACAAAAACAACAACAACAAAAGCTGTAATTCACAATATCCAAATAGGAAGAATAACTTCATGGCCTTTCTAGTCGCAAAACAGTTCCACTTTCGCTGGTGTATTATTTCCAGCTCCTCCCCTTCCCTGAAATTAAAAAAAAAAAAAAAAAGAGGATTTTGTCCAAAAAAGAGTCCTTCTTCTTGACTGGAGGTTTAGGTTCAGTTCTTACGGTGTTTTTGAGAAATTACATCAAATAAATATATTTTTCTGTAAAGAAACAAGATGTTAAGAGTGACGAAAAATGTATTTTACAAATATTGGTGATAAACAGGTATAAACATTACTCTCTGGGTACTCTTTTTCAAAAAGAGTGTGTTCCAAGAAGACAAAAGTACAGAAGTATTGCAATGGAAGAGACTGAGACGTCCTCTGCTTTCATCCTCCTTTTTCTGTTTAGTTTGTTTTCCCCACATCTCGCTGTTTTAAAGGAGGTCTTGAGTTTGTGTATGTGTGTGTGTCTGTATGTAATGACATATTAATAACATCTCAATTAGATATGTATGTAATGGGCTCATTAGTATAAATACACGTGATTGGCCTCTGTTCTGCTACAGAACTGAAGTTAATCAGTTAAACTTCAAAGGGCAAACTGAAGGATTATGCCTCACCTCATGGGGAAACAGTCCTTCCTTTGAAGTACCTGTTGGCATCCAGAAAGTTCTGTCAAGTCATCAATACATTTTAACTACCTTGGGGTATTTTCCTATCTTTTTTTTTTTTTCCCCCCCTCTGATGCAAAAAGCCTTCCTTTTTCTCTCATGTAAATATTCTGCTGATCCCATTGAGATCTGGAACCCCAGCAGATGCCCTGAGTACCATCACCACAGACAGAATCAACCAGTCATAAAACATTTACTTTCAAATATCCAGAAGATAATTTAGTTCAGCATGAGTTATAGAAGTATAGCAGAAAATAGCTTTGATATTAGGAAAACTTCCACTTCCAGAATGGGCTTATGCCCATTCAGGTGCTAACCAGGCTTATCCTTGTTAAATCAGAATAAATTTTTCTGCATATGGAAGCATTCACTCAGTTCAGTGATTAAATAAAATCTCAGAGCTAAATAATATGTCTGCTTTTTAATACTACCAGTAGACAAGTCATGCATTCTCTCCTCTGTTTATTCAACAGCAAACCACTGTTATTTGCAAAACAAAAAAGCAACACAGTGAGAACATTGAAATCCTTTTCCTTTTTTTTTTTTTTTTTTTTTTAAAGCTACACAGACGAAACTACACAAAAACAGCCAGTCATTTCTTCCCTGCCAACTGATTATGCAGCCATGTTGTTTGAAAGCTTGCATAATTTACATTAGCATGCCTAAGATCTCAGGTGACTATGCCTTTGAGGCCAGCATGATAGCCCCAGTGGACCAAGATTTGATATTCTTCCCAATATCTGACCCTTTTTTCCTTGTTAATTATAGGCAGGCTTCCCTGGCCTGGGCCCGGATCTGCACCTGTTTCCCATCTCTGAGCAGCTGCTAATTAGGTTGCAAATGGTGAGGCTGGGCAGAGCCGGCCACACATGCTTCAGCAGTCTATTGATCAGATTGGCATGCCATGCATACAATAATTGCTACCTTCTGAACCCACTTCCCACAATAAAGGCTGCTCACAGAAGCCACATTGTATTGAAATAAAAATCATATCTCTTCTTATACTGATGATATGTAATGATCCCGCTCTAGTGGAATAAGGGATGGCAGAGGATGGATTTTGGATTCAGTTCTTCCTTGTGCAGGAAGAACTAGTGAATTTCTTAGGTTGTGTATATTTAATATGGAGCTGTGACTCCAACTGACCATCTAAAAATATAGTAATATTGCAGTGAGATTTTTAATGTTTTTCTCTAAGTCATCTATTTATATTTTTGGTCCTAGGATAAAGCAACTTCTGAATCTTATCTTGAGAATGGAGCTGTGAATGATCCTAAAAATCTTACACTGAAATGATCCTAAAAATTTTGATTAGTGGTACCTTTTGTGCTGAAACTCAAAAGAAAATAAATGATGATATGCCAGTATATATCAGCTGAAGAAATAGCTTCTCTTTGTCATTTAAAATGAACAAATAATGGTGAAAAAGTTTAATCTCATGTTAGAATGTAAGTTAAGTGTATGTTTCTCTCCCTCGATTACAAATGGCATTCAAACATCCATCTCAGACGCAGACTGTTGTCCTGTACACATCTCAGGTTGGATGAGATTAATCCCACACAAAGAATGACACAAAAATAAATGTCTCAAACTCCCCTATTCTTTTCCAAAGAGAGAAGGTTGATGATATCATCATCCTAATCCTGAATTAATACACTTTCGACTAGGATAAAGTACATGGTGCCCTTCCTGAGTCTTTCAGATTGACCTTTCATAGTATGTTTATCCACAGTGTGGAATTCAGTTTTAGATTAAGGCAACTGAATTTAGGTGTCTACATAGCCATAGTTGTAGACATGATAGATATCTAAGCTTCTGTTATAATTAATGGAAACCTAGTAAGTTGGAGGAGGACAGTTCAGCTGACAAGATTCAACCTAGGCAATCATCGGGTGCTTAAATATAAGAATGAATATGTATTGTATTGCCAGCTCAGATAGTATAAGAGTATGAATGTTTCAGAGCAGCTGAATGAAGAGCTTCTCATGGAAAGAGTAAGGCAACTTCATCTCGTTCCAAGACATATCTAAAATGGGTGGGAAAAGTTACCTATGAGGTACATAGAAATCCCCTCGGTTTTGTCACACTGAATGTCAGTTTAGTTTTTGGAAACCTAAGATTATATGGATTCCTCCAAAATATGTTTTACAGATAGGGAAAGTGTGGTATAGAGAAATGACTTGCTCTAGCAGGTGAGAAGGGTCTCTGCAAGTCTGGAAGTGATTCCAAAGTTATCTTAGTCTTCTAAACCCAGTATCCAATCCATTGCACCGCTATTCCACATAGCTGAGGACATATGTAATTCCATGTGGTCATAATCATAAATTTCAGGGATCTTCCACTTTGGTCAATGAATCACTGTTACTAATGAATTGTATGACAGGACCTCTTCCTCCTTGGTCCTAGATCTTAAATTCAAGAAAGGTAAAGGAAAAAAAAAAAAAAACTAAAGTAATATTAAAATAAATAAAAGTTGTTGTATGAGCAAGAACAAGTGCAAGAAGAAATAGTCTGCAATAGTCCGGGAAATGCATGCTTCTTTACCCGATCACACATCAACTTCCAATGAACAAAGCACCCATCGCCTGCAAATTGGGAGATCTACAGCCCAAAGTGTTCTTCAGCAAAAGAAATATTGCAAAGCAATTTTGCATAGAATGTAGAATAAGTCAGAAATTTTCACAGACAGAAAATCATGTGAAACTCACCCTATAAATAATTCACTGTGAATTATTTGTTTCTCTTAGGATCTGCAGGCCGGATTCCCAGCTGGTGTTAATCCACATCATTCTGTAGGCTTCAGTGAAGCTATGCTGATTTACACCAGCTGAGTAACTGACTCAATGTGTTGATAAAGAAAATTTCATCAGCCTAATAGATTAGGATATGCTTTGAGAAAAAAAAATAAAGAGTGGCATGCAGTGAAAACAGTAACAAAGCAGTTCATTACCTCTTCACAATCTTAATATGTCTGTGGATGGTGCAAACTAGATAGAAATCCCTTTGTGCAGGCCAATAGTGTGCTAGGAAGTTGCAGCAGGTGAAAACACAATAATCACCTTCCCATTTTTCAGGAAATAATGATCTGAAACAATAGTTGGCAGCTTAACTCGTCAGGCTGTTGTTTTACAAAATCCAGCATTTCCTCTACTTTGAATTTGTATTAGCAGAAGATGAATCATTGATGCTGCTGGATCACCTCATTTTTCATATATAGAAGAATGAATTATTTTCATATAGCATGTCATGAGCTTCCTCTATTTTTACATTTTCCCGCTGCAGTTGAATCAAAGTGAATATTTCATACGGATTCCTTTTCTGTAGGGTTTGACCATAAATCAGATTTGCTGCAATCTATCTGCAGAGGTGACCTGTTTTCTCAAAGCTAACATGGAGAGGGGAAAAAAAAAAAAGGAAAAACCAACAAACAACAACAACAACAAAACTAACCAAATACATCTATACATCCATACCAAAATACCCTTTTAATTACAGAATTACACTAATGAATATTTTTAAAATGGACTTACCTTTTTTCAAATGTTTAAATATATTAAAATGTTGCATAGAGTTAGCTTAAATATTTTGGACAGACTTGGGATATAGTCTGTCTCAAGCCAAGGAAAAAGGAAAGCAGAACAGGTAGTGGGTAAATGTACATCAACACATGACTGGATATGAGTGGTTATATTATAGTTAAGTGCATTATGAAAGATTTAGAAAACTGTGGTCTTGGCTTTAGGCTTAAAGTAATTAGCAATTTTTGCATATATGAATCAGTAGAGAGTCTGAATCTAACTTTAGGGGAATTAAAGTTTTTAATACAATCTCTTAGCTTGTGTTCAGAGGCAATGTAGTAAGGAACATCAGGGGATCAGTA
Organism: Chauna torquata; assembly: GCA_013399475.1. Lineage (NCBI taxonomy): Eukaryota > Metazoa > Chordata > Aves > Anseriformes > Anhimidae > Chauna > Chauna torquata. The sequence goes on from VXAL01018534.1 coordinate 90,555, forward strand.
AGTACCGGATATAATAAAGCAGTACTTGTATCTTTGCACTTCAGTGAATTGATTCTTCTAGGATTGAATCAGATTTAAACCCCAAATGTGGAAGCTGACCAAGATCTTATTGGTAGAAAGTTTCTAGTTATCAGGCCAAGGAGTTTCAGGAAAACCGTTTGAACAGAGAGAAAAATGAGATAAAATGAGAACAAAATTACTGCTGCTTTTTAAGCAGAAGCTTAAGCAAGTATGACTTGACGGACTGTGATTACAGGGAGCTGTACTTGATAACAGAGGAAGTTGATTCCAATATCATATTCTTGGGAGAGCCAAGAGAACAAACATCTATAATTCCCAGTTGATCAAACTTTTTCTTTCTTTCTCAAACAAAGTGTCTCAAAGTCTCCACTGTCTCAAAATGCACATTATTATTTACTCTTTGTCTTTTATGGAGAGTCGTCTTCTGTGGTTGAGTGTCTGTAACTATCCCTTCTTAGGATATGAAAACTGAGTGTAGGAGTTCCTGAGTTAAAAACATTCATGTTTACTTCTTGGTCTGGAAAACTTGGTCACGGTTATCCAGAGCAGTAAGATATTCAGAAACCTTCTGGATAGTTCAGCCACCAACTGAAGACACAAATCCAGCACAAATTATCCTCTGGACTAAGAAAATGCCAAAATGTTCTTTTCAAAGCTGGAGGCATTTAACCATGACACTAAAAAGCAAAATGCTTGGATAGAAGCAGAAACATGCTACAAACATCCACTCATCTAAACAAGGATCTCGTGACTTAGGTGATCCATCATACAGCACGAATAACAAAGCACAAAGATTTGCTGAAAATTCAAGTCTGATGGTAAATAACCACAAGCATACAGACACACGCAAAACAACAATTAATGTGCTGAATACAGTTTTTCCACCAAATTGTTTATCTTTTTTTTTCTCTCTCTGATTGTTTTATTATTCTACTTCACTTTCACAGTAGGTAAGCACAGACAGTGACCTGGTCTGTGACTAAAGTATAGGTGCCTATGGTGGGATACAGACAAAACTCATGCACATAAAACTTATTATCAGATCCTCTCTCCAGTGCTATATAACAGCAAAGGCACCTAACCATGTAAGTGTAACAGGCACTTTTATTAAAGCTTCTCTGTGGCTTAACATTTAGGGTCTGGACATACTCTGGAAGACTATAGTCTCAACATACCAGAGCCATCAAGAACCTCAAGATGATCAGGAAACCCAGCATGCTTACTCTATCAGGCTTTTGGCAAAACAGAGCAGCAACTGTTCTCTCTTAAAATACAGCAAGTTGCAGGTGGTTTCCTCTTATTTCCCCTGATCCAGCTGTGCTGTGTGTGAATTTACTGTCCTTAACCACTTGCCACAATTCACATGCAAGAGCTCAATCTTGTAGTAAAAACATCTCAAAACTCCCTAATGATCCTCAGGCAAAATTAGAGGGATTAATTTAGATACTTTCTCCTCTTCCCATCCCAGCTAAGTGCCTGAACAAATATAGAGACCTAGCATCTTTCTTAACTTTCTCTTTGTCTGAGAACTTTGAAGTTACTTCTTTTAGATAAGAAGACTACTTCTAGAATAGCTTTGTTAGAAAAGCTGAAGAATCACTTCCAAAACAACCTATTAGTCAGTGTTTTGTGTATCCTCACAATGTTAGAAAAATATGCAGAGGAGGAATGGATCTCTTCCTTCCTTGAGACAATACTTCATCTTCTAGGTAGAGAAAGCCACAGTGTAAGTTCTTTCAGTTGTGTTTTGAATACATAAGTTCTGGAAGAAGTATCTTGGATTCAGTCTTCAGCAGAGGGAATTGAGGACAGTCCAAAGAAACATCTCATAGAAATACTGAAAAATATGTTAAAGGTTCAGTGTTTGTGTGTGAGGGTTAAAATTGTAACATATCCTTCCCATTGCGTTTCCTGTCTGGTATCCCTAGAAAATAGCTTCTTCTGCATGCTGACTTCCCTAGAAAAATCACAAACCTTGCTAATGAACCTTTCAAAAGAGTAGAGCGAATCTGATTACAAATGGAGGCAGCAGTGAAGACAACTGTTGAAACACTTTCTTTGAATATCTGGCTCAAATGCAGGGAAAAAGGACTGACAGACAGAGGTTTAAAAGACTACATTTATTGATTAGCGTTTTTTCCCCTTCAGCTTTGAACTGAATCAGAACCTAGGTAACTGATATGAAGTAGGCACTGAGTAGTCAGCTACCTAAATATGATCATTTAGTGCCATATGGGATATCCTGGAGTATTCTACCTGGATTCCAGTTGCAACTCTCTTAAGTCTCAAATGGCACTAGGAACCACAGAATACGTGAGCTATTAAACTGAGCCACTAAATTTCAGATGGCTAAAATTAGGTTAGATGAATCCTGTTTTCAGGGCCTCAGGAAGCTACTTTTAAATCTTCTACACCCTATTAATCTGACACCTAAAGGCTAAGACTAGGAATAAAAATTATGTCCTTCATAGGCTTCTAAATGCAAGGGATACATTATTACTCCTCAATAGGAACTAAAGCCTGAGGATATTTTACATCCTGAAGTCTTACAAAGGTATACAATATATGAGTTTCAGTAAGCCTGAAATGTTGCATCCAGATAAACTTATTTTATAATAACTCCGAGTCTCTTAGAGAGGCATGAGCTTGGTCAAAGGATTGTGTGGACAGTATGGCAAGCACACTATTCATAGACGGTACTACTTAAAATGGGCCATCACCATTTTTGCATGGTTTTAGTAGCATACTTTCAAAGATTAACTTATTCAAACACTTTTCAAGATATGATGCTACTTTTTAAGAATAATTTATTATCTGAAGACTTTATAGCACCTCCCGCTATTTCAGATTTCTGCAAAAATTCCATTAAAATAGACTGGCTAAATTGCAATTTGAATCACTCCATTTTGCTCCAAAATAAATAAATAAATAAACAAATAAACAAACAAATAAAAGAATACTAAAAAAATCTTGCCTTCAAAAGTCTGTCTGGTTCCCATATCCTCCTGCATTTCCACTTCTAGATTTTTTTATATAACCAAGCAAATATAATTTTAAACAGATAAAGAGGGAATGAACGCACAACAGCTAGATCCAGTAGATTACTCAATGGTTCTGTATGAGAAGAACTAAAAATCCCTTCTGCTTCCACTGCTGCTGTAGTACCATAACCAGCATTCTAGCTACATAAAAAGTAAAAATGAATGACATATTGATGCCTAGGAAACATTTACAATCAAAGGCAGACCCCTTTTCTTAAAGTTCTTGTTATACATAAATTTTGTAGATTAAAGCCTGTCAGTGTCACCTCTGTGCCCAGGAAGATCATGGAGCAGATCCTACTAGAAACTATGCTAAGGCACATGGGAAACAGAGAATTGATTGGTGACAGCCAACATGGCTTCACTAAGGGTAAACTGTGCCTGACAAATTTGGTGGCCTTCTATGAAGAGGTTACAACATTGGTGGATAAGGGAAAAGTAACTGATGTCATCTACCTGGACTTCTGCAAAGCATTTGACACTGTCCCATACGACATCCTTGTCTCTAAATTGGAGAGACATGGGTCTGATGGATGGACCATTCGGTAGATAAGGAATGGGCTGGATGGTTGCATTCAAAGAGTTGTGGTCAATGGCTCGATATCCAGGTGGAGACCAGTGACAAGTGGTGTCCCTTAGGGGTCGGTATTGGGACCAGCACAATTTAACATCTTTGTCGGTGACATGGACAACGGGATTGAGTGCACCTTCAGCAAGTCTGCAGTTGACACCAAGCTGGGTGGTGAAGCTGACACTTCAGAGGTAAGGGATGCCATCTAGACCAGTCTTGATGGGCTTGAGAGGTAGGTCCATGCAAATCTCATGAAGTTCAACAAGGCCAAGTGTAAGGTCCTGCACCAAGGTCTGCATCAAAAGAAGCACAGCTAACAGGTCAGGGGAGGTGACTGTCCCCCTCTACTCTGCTCTTGTGAGACCCCACCTAGAGCACTGCATTCAGCTCTGGGGTCCCCAGTATAAGAAGGCCATGGACCTGTCCATGAGGAGGCCATGAGGAAGATCAGAGGGCTGGAGCACCTCTCTTGTGAAGAGAGGTTGAGAGATTTGAGCTTGTTCTGTTCAGAGAAGAGAAGGCTCTGGGGAGACCTCACTGTGGCCTGCCACTTCCTATAGGGGGCCTACAAGAAAGCTGGGGAGGGACCCTTTATCAGGGAGCGTAGTGATAGGACAAGGTGTAATGGCTTTAAACTAAAAGAGCGTAGATTTAGATTAGATATTAGGAGGTAATTCTGTACTATGAGTGTGGTGAGGCACTGGAACAGGTTGTCCAGAGAAGCTGTGGGTGCCTCCTCCCTGGAAGTGTTCAAGGCCAGGCTGGATGGGGCTTTGAGCAACCTGGTCTGGTGGCAGGTGTCCCTGTCCGTGGCAGGGGGGTTGGAACTAGATGATCTTTAAGGTCCCTGCCAACCCAAACCACGAGTCTATGATTCTATGAAGATGGCGGCCAATGTGCTGGTTCTAGCATTTCTATTGGAATATATTACATTTTAATTATTAGTATCCTGGAAATGGAACTACAGTGTTCCTTCTCACTGAGTATAGATAAAACTGTGTTACACTGAAAAGTTATTGGACACTGCTTTGGGATGGGGCACAAAAGAGATGGGATGGGACAATTTGCCAAACAAACAGAGGCTGAGGATCTTGGAAAGAGATTTTCAAACAAACGACTCAAAGTTAGAGCTGCATGTTTCTAATAGTTTTCTAACAATTGGAAAACTCAATAAAGAAGTTTAGGCTGTTACAAGGCACTGAAGTTATGCATCCCATCTTCTTGGGTCCTTCTGACCTTGAATATATCACAAGGGTCACATACACAGCTGAGATATTTTCTTCTGAAATCCAGGGAACACCAGGCACAAGCACTCTTCTCTTTAGGCTCACTGGACATTATGTAACTCTCCTTTGTTTTAGCCAAAGCTGTATGCTCTGTGCATTAATATTTCAGCTATTTCCTCTTTCTTTTTTTAAGAAGGGAATTTTTAGATGTTTAACTTAGTAGTATTAAGGAGAGACTGGTTATCACACAGGACTCCTGGATCTTCTTTAATTCACCAAAACAGGGATTTACTACTACTTGTGATGTGGATGGAAAGGTAGAAGAAAACTGGATTTCCAGCTAAGACACAGAGCTAAGATTCAGAGTAATTTAGTTGCATTTCTAGCTCTGAAAAAAAAAAAACAATATGACCAAATGCAAAGAGATCACACCTTGTTTTCTATCAATAAATGAATCAAGGCTAAGAATATTTCATTTTTTCATCCTTTCTATTTAGACTTAGTGACTGAAATCAAGTCTAGCATTGACATCTAATTTCCACCAATATTTTAAAAGTACCTGAATGTGCCATATAGTCAAAGGAAAGAGGAGTGCAGCAAAGAAGACCTTCACAGGGGGGTTCTCTGCCTCACTGAGGTAAGTAATCTGAAAAAGGAGATAAAAGATGAGACAAATCTCTTGAACAAGAAAGTGACCATACAACATATAAATGCTAGGGCTAAATAAACAACAACAACAACAACAACAAAAATAAAAAAAAAATTGTGGCAATATTTGTTGTTTTTACATTATTTGCACGATCAGGTACAAACACATGTCCATCTGTGATTTTTTTACAAGTATAAACTGGAACTGTTTGCTCTTCTGTTTTCTAACACAGACTTGCACTACGAGAAGGCTACAGAGTTAAGACTCAGGAGACCTGATGTGTTGCGTGGCTGGTTCTGCTACCAATCCACTGCATACTGATCAGGACACTTTATCTTCTGTTTTTGCCGTGCTCTTTACACTCCCCTCTCCCAAAAATTCAAATGCAAAATCCTGTACTTTAATAATTTAGCATAATAAATTATCAAAGATTATTCAGAAGTCAGTTTATCCCATATTTGAATGCTTGCTTTCACAGGAGATAGTACAGAAGGCTTCATTCTGCCACTACAGCTCTTTCTTGTGTAAGTATTACTTCTTTCAGCACCCAACATCATTTGCATCACTTCCCTTCCCACTTTATTGTCACTTTAGAGAGTCTTAATTTTCTCTCCTGGTGTCTTCTCTTCTTTTTGCATCAGCTCTGTTTAGCTTCTCTGTCCTTTTTCAGTATGACCACATTGCAAGAAGAGGAAAAGAAAAGGAAAGTAAATAGCTTCTTTATGGCCTTGTAATAGCAGGATTCCTTGATCCTGTTTGAATAGTCAAAAAAAAAAAAAAAAGTATAGTTGAGAATGTATCATCATAGAATCAGAAAAAGCTGGAATGAAGACTGCAACTAAACCATCTCCGTAAGAGTTAACTCATCAGATGTTTTCCTAATTTATTATTAAGAATCTTCAGTGATAGGTCCTTGATAATGAACTAGGTTATCTATTCCAAAGCAAGTTTTTCTTAAAATCTTGTTATTTTCTTACACACTAGACTTTTATTCCTGGAGGGGAATAAGGCTTCTTGACATGGCATCATGCCTCCAACAGCCTCAGTGCTGCCATGTTTAAGTGAGGATACTTAGAAGATTCTCTTGGTTAAATAATATTATTTTCCAGCCTAAAGAGGTATAAGGGTATAATAACTAGAATTCATTGCTGTTAGCTGTACACATTTGGAACAGGATTCAGTGTAAAACAAAGGACACAGTTCAACTGAATCATATGGCTAGGTCAAGTATCATCACCCAAAGTTCCTTTATGCTCAATGGAAACAAACAGGTGCTTCCAAATGTAACTCATATGATATGCTTTAGATTTGTTTTGTTTTCTTTTGTTTTGTTTTAGGATGAGATGAACTACCCCCTAGATGCACAAAAAAAAAAAAAAAAAAAAAAAA
>VXAL01018534.1:97463-110067 GCA_013399475.1 Chauna torquata
AAGAAGAAGAAGAAGAAGAAAATTAACAGTGACTTCTTAGCAACCTCTGCTGTTAAACTGCAGACTAAGAGAGAGTGCATTACTGAAGTTACCTAGGGAAACCTTGTCTCCGAGAAGCTAAATTTTACTCAGCACCTTTCTGAAGTTAAAGAATGAAGCTTCCATGTCTTTTGATTACTATATTTAGATTACAGATCCAGGAGTTCCAGTGCTTTCCAAGATGTATCATGTACAAAATCCCTGCAGCTTCTCTTTCAGATCTCTATTTCATTGCTATAACCACAAACAATACTCTGCATTCCTGTCATTTGTAGTTAAGGTACAGGTCTCTCCATTTTCTTCCCATTTACTCAACCTTCTCCATTATCCCTTGACTTATGCAATCCGTTTAGTTTCCCCTACCTTCCTCTGTAGGGAATCTTGGTATTATTTTTATACAGTGCTTCATTGTAATTTTGACTCTCCTATAATACCATTATAGTGAATGGAACTAAATATGTCCTCCAGGTAGTCTGGGAATTTGGGGGAAAAAAAAAAAAAAAAAAAAAGTCTAAATCAGAATTCAGAATATTGGCTGAAGCTGTATTTGAACCAAAAATTCAAGTCTTCAAAGTAAAAATCTTATTAAGGGATATTAAGCAGTACATTTTTAAAGAATGAAAATGTTTTATTAAAATCTTATTTTATAATTAATTTCATTCTCAATCATTTCATTTAAGCTACTGCATTATATTAAGACATTAAGTATTTATCATGTATTTTATTTTGCACTAAAAATGAACTGCATTACCAACATGCAGTATTTAAACAGTGTAAATATTAAAAAAAAAAGAAAGAAAGAAAGAAAGAAAGAAAGAAACATGACAACAGACTGATAATGAGAAAGAAATGAGAAAGATAGATATCACAGAATCACGGAGTCACAGAATGATTAAGGTTGGAAAGGACTTCTGGAGGTCATCTGATCCAACCCCCTGCTCAAACAGGGTCACTGAGAACCGCTTGTCCAGGAATATGTCCAGGTGTCTTTTGAAGATATCCAAGAAGGGAGACTCCACAACCTCTCTGCCAGTGCTCCATCACCTGCACAGTCAAAGAATATTTTCATTGTCTGAAGTTTAGACAGAACCTCCTGTGTTCCAGTTTGTGCCTATTGTCTCATCTCCTGGCATTGGGCACCACTGGAAAGAGCCTGACTCCACCTTCTCCATATACTCCTTCCCCCTTCTTCTACCATTCTTTTCATCAGCAATAAAGATTTCAATATTAGATAATAGGTTTTGGAACGAAAAAGTGATGTTCAGTTTGTTGTTTCTTCTCAGACCTATTTCACTTGTCAACAAGACCTGCTTATGACCGTCTAATCAGTGAACTGAAAGCTACGCAAATAAAGCATAAAAAGACAGTGTTTTTCTTAAACATTTCACTGAGTACCTGAGCTCAGCTGGTTAGAAATCTATAAATACTGTGGCTGAACTCAGGTTATTCAATGATTCTATGATGATTCTATGATTCTGTGAACTGGCAGTAGACCTGATGGAAACAACTGTAGTAAAAAAATCCTTACTGTTTTAGAATATCATGAGTTGGAAGGGACCCACAAGGATCATTTAGTCCAACACCTGGATCCACACAGGACCACCCAAAAATCAAATGATAAGTCTGAGAACATTGTCCAAACACTTCTTTAACTACAGCAGGCTTGGCACTGTGACCAGTACGCTGGGCAGCCTGTTCCAGTGCCCGACCACCCTCTTGGCGAAGAACCTTTTCCTGATATCCAGCCTAAACCTCTCCTGTCATTCCTGCAGCTCCATGCCGTTCCCTCGGGTCCTGTCACTGTCACCAGAGAGCAGAGATCAGTACCTGCCCCTCCGCTCCCCTCGGGAGGGAGCTGCAGACCGCCATCAGACCTCCCCTCATCTCCTCTTCTCTGGGCTGAACAAACCAAGTGACCTCAGCTGCTCCTCCTATGTCCTGCCCTGTAGACCCTTCACCATCTTTGTAGCCCTCCTCTGGACAGTCTCTAACAGTTTCATGTCCTTCTGGTTCTGTAGTGCCCAAACCTGCACACAGAGCTCTAGGTGAAGCCACACAGAGCAGAGCGGGACAATCACTTCCCTCGACCAGCTAGCAATTCTGTGATTCTATGAACTGTAGTAAAAAACCTCATTGTTCTCTAAGAAAATGAGAAAGGACAATAGAGAGAAAGAAGATACACACACACACACAAAGAAATCACAGCTTAGAGGCTTACTCAAATTTAAATTGTACTTCTATCACATTCTGATTAATTTTCATTATTTCCCAGTCATCTGGTCTTAATATGCTACACTAGTGGATGTGGAACTCTTGCTTCACTCTGGAGCCCTCTACCCTTCCAACATGTTAAGACAACTGCTGGAAGACAACTGCTTCCTTTATTTTCTGTAAAAGAAGGGATGTTTACCAGCAGAGAAAACTAAGCATTTGCACAAGTACAATCACTTTCACAGAGAGAGGTGACCAGAAATTTTTCTTTCAATTGGATGCATGCCAGAAGTCAAAATACAGCCATGTCTAATATGCACAAGGAGTCAAAATGGATTCTAATAGCAAGTAGTGAAAAGAAACAGAAAATGTACTTTTAATGGTCAAGCAAACATTGAGTCAACTTTTATGAATAATGGCAGTGCATTTAATATTTAATATCTGATTCAAAACTTTTTGAGAACTAGATCTTTAGTTTCCGTTACAGAGAGTATTGGATTAGATTTTAGTTTTGCTTTGAAATCTGTAAATAAGATGTTATTACAACACCTGACTGTTGCAGGCAGAACCACCCTGCAAAAGAACAAGAACCATCAGTATTTTGTGAACTACATGAGCCTACTGACAGCTTAAGTTGGGAATTCAGGTAAACCTGGGGGGAAAAAAAAAAGAGGGAAAAGGATGACTATATTAGTAATAACCTTAATGACTGATTGCTTTATACTGAAATAAAACCTTGAAAGTAACATTCTTTGATCTAAAACTCATAATGAAATCTCACTGACTTCACTGAGTCCCCTTGCATACCTGCAGATTCATCATCATTAAAATAAATATTATCCATGGAATGCCGCATAAACTTATGTAATCTTTAATTGTGTTCTCCACAGGTTTCTATACCTCCCTCATTGCAGAATTCTCTCAGACATGTCCAAGTTTTGGCAATAACTGGTAAGTAGGACCTACCACACGTAGGTTGTTCTCTCAATGTCTCCTTAGAAAGAGAATTTTTTGAGCAGAAAAGTGTTCCATTTCAGCTAGATTTTAACTTTAGATATATTTTTTTTTTCATTCTGCACACTACTTTGAAGATTACACAGTTTCATATCAACCAAATGTTTTATAAAAGGTGTTTTGAGGTCATCCTGGAGCATATGCATTTCATTTTTCATGGTCAGTTGTTACAAGTGGTGTTAGAGTTGCTCTAATTACAGCTGTGAAATGCTTTCTTCCTCAGTACTTGAAATCTTATGTTTCAAGTCATGCTGTAAGGCAGGTATATGGCACAGGAAGAGAAGCCAAGGAACTCAACATGTTGGGACTGCATTCTACTTTGTCCATGCCGTGAAGCAAACACCCTTCTACAGGACTGCCCTGAGGGTTCTCTTCCAGCCAGCAGCTCCATACAATTGTATCAAGCATATGATGTCCAGAATTGTGTGGACATTTCTGCAGTACTAGGATGTTATTGTGGGAGATACAGGTTTGGCTTCAGAGGAGCAGAAGCAGTCTTCCATTATCTAAGACCTGAGTGGTCTGTGTTGTTCACTTTAATATTGCTCTTAGAAACATCTTTGTGCTAAGTGCTTTGTTGTTATGGACAATAGGATTGTCTTTAGCTATGTAAAAGATTCCTGGGTTTAGCTACATGAAAGTCTAAATCAGTCATCAAAGTTTATTCTGCAGGCAATGGAGAAAGAAAGGATTTTTGAGAGAATGATTCATCCTATTCTAATAGTAATATCTAAAATAGAGCATATGGGTCTCTGGAGGTTCCTGTCTCTCTCTCTTGGCTGCAGAAAAAGCCAAGATAACTGACTGATTTAGAATAGATGCCTAACTTTTAGACAATTTTATTTAGGCAAGATGACTGCCACCTAAATTTAGCTGACCTAACTCAAAGTCTTGTTATGTATGCAGAAAAGCCCCATAAAGAAAGTAATATATCTCCATTTCACAGACAGGCAAGCATGTGATAGAGAGGGTAGCATTTCCACAAGCACTTCAGTGACATAGGAACCCAAATCTCAGGATATTTTTTAGATGCTTGCAAAAATGGATTCAGTAAGATCAGATGACTTGCATAAAGTCACACACAAAGTCCATGTATAGGCAGGAACTGAAGCCATCTCTCCAGAGTACTGAGCCACTGCTCAACCACAACTCCATCCATCCTTCCTTCATCAACCTCATGACCTGACTAAACATCACTGTGAGGGTCCTTTTCTTTTCTAAGGAAAAGCTGTGCAGGTCTCTGAAGTTAAGCAATTTCTTCTGTTTTACACATTTAAATTAAAATCTATTTAAGAAAAAAAAATACAAGGCATAGTGTAATTTTAAAGTCATTTGGCAAACTGATTCTGTCAAGAAAGCTTAGTTTCATTCTGTTTGCTTGCAACAGCTTTTTTTTTTTTTCCATAACTCTGCTGTTCTTGTTCTTTTAATACATTTGGGAGGCCTGTCAAGGCCTATCCACTCTCTAAATAGCTTTGCAGATTAAATTTTTAACTCTACTCTCTTCATGCAGATGTATATTTCTGACAAAGAATTGCACTGACATGTCATCTCCCATCTTTCTCACAAGAGAGGAAATAGCTACGTGCCAGTACTGTTTGAATTTCTGACTCTCCCCATCAAACAATAAAATAAAATAATTATAATTATAAAACCCAGCATCAAGAAAATCTACTTCTTCCTTATCTGAGCCTTTGCTACACTAATTTCACTTGTCATAGCAGTTTTGGGCTTTTTTTCTTCTTCACCTTCAACAACACCAGTAACCAACTAATGAGAAAATGGGGAATATGGGGCAGAAGAAAATGGGTTTTGTTGATTTTGTTGCTACTCCAGACAATCCTGAATTTCTAACCAAAAACAGTGCAGTACACAAGCCTAACCTTCAACTCGTTTTTGCTTGGAATTACTTTTTTCATATATTTTTCTTTAAATACAAATACCAATAAAATCCAACTCCACTGCAGACAGTGCTTAGTAGTGCCTACTTAAGTACTTTTAAGCAGCAGTTGTTTTCTAGAAGGATGCAGTAGACAGTAAAGATGAGACAAATTGCATTTCAGTGTACAGAATCCATCCCTGGGTTAAGTATGTAAATTAAATGGGTCGTCAATGTGTTGTGTGGTTTGTCATCTTAGGTTCAGTTTCCTTCTCCCCACAGAATCAATTGCTTGTAAATAGGTCGTTGCTTATGCATAAGTCATTGCTTATGAATTCTTATTATCAAACACTTCTTTGGGACTCGAGATGCTTTTCTGAGATAAATATAGAGCATGAATGGTTGAACATGGAAGAAAAAATACTGGTAAAGATAATGGGAGATCTCTGGGGTAACTCCACTGTATCTAGTGCAAATGCCCATTAAAGAATCTGAGCATTTATGGTCACAAACACTCTAGGTGAGGAGAAATTAGCAGTAATACTTCATAAACCAAGATTATTAAAAAATAAAGGAGGTTGCACTTTCCAGGAGCTGTTGTAAGAGACAGTAGCTACTTTGAACACAATTGAAAAATGCCAGGTTTTGTCAGCTGAGGGTATTTTCACATTTCTGTGCAGTGCTGGAGACAGGAATTAGGCAGGGCACTTCCTCTCCTCATAATATTATCATGTGCTTGGTTTGAGTCTCCCATTCAGAGGTTCAGGCTAAAATTTATTCCTATAACTGTAAAGCTAAAACAATTTTTTTCCATGGGTCACACTATGGAAAGATTTCATTTGTCATTTTATTTTATTCTATTTTATATAATTTGCAGACAGAAGGAAAGCGTCTTCTTCATGCACAGAGAATGTTATGCTTCCTAGGATTATCATGTAGTTTTAACGAGCAAATTCCCTGTTACTGTGGAGATATTGGCCTTTGGTAATATTAGTGCTCTCCCCTGCTCTTTTTGTCATATTATGGATGAAAATTTTAGTCACGCACAGCAATCCATGTAGCAAATACTTCCTATTAGCTATATGGTATAAGGCAGTGTCTTGTGGCCAACAGCGTATGCTAGGGAGCATAGTTGACTTTTGTGGCTTCTTCTAAATGAGGCATTTATTATCTATTGTATGGTTGCCCATTTCCTCAGGAAACAAAACATCTGGTCCTTTGCAGTCCAGTTTTCTAAGCTGGTTTACTATGAATTCAACAGGAGTAAGATTTTGTCACAGAATTGGAATGGGTTAATAATAATACAATAATGGATTTTGAAGCAATTTCCTTTCTGCTTGAAGTATACTGCCATATTTGCATTTTTCATTTTAGAAATGATCTGCAGATCCTATCAAGAACTTTTACTTGCTACCACACTTTTTTTCACCCTGAGTAGAAATAGAAAGACAATTTGTTGTTGAACACAAGTGACACTTGTTTAGGCCTTGCTCTCTCAAAAAAAAAAAAAAAAAACCACCTTCACCACCTTCCCATTTCTTGGGATCACAGCTGAACTTCAAATAACATAGCTATTCAACAGCTGTCAAAGAGAAAAGCCCCATTACCTCTTTATAGGTTGAAATTGAGCTAAAAAGAAGGAAAAATAAATAAATTCTCAGGGTTATTGGTCAACTAAATATCTTTTGAAGCTCTGGTTTTCAATGATTCAAATGACTCACTCAATAACTCTGTGGGAAAACAAGGAATTGAGACAAGATACTTCACATTGGATCAGCACCCCCCTAAGCTGTTCAACCTAGCTTCAGATGATACGTTTTGAAGTAAAGGAGTTCATTACTTCACTGACCATCTACCAGAAAGAAATAAAGGTTTTCACTGATTTCTGCCTGGAAACAGGAGGCCGGTATTTTTTCAGACAACAGTACAAATATCTGTTAGCTTTGTACTGGAGTTTTGTATGGAATGTAGCTCTTGTAATTGTATGATGTTAACATCAACTCAATCCATAAAAGATATTAATAATCAGAGAAAATGCAGCAAAACTTTAAAGCAGTGGAAAAAAAATAACCTTTTTCCAGTCTCACAAAATGTGAAAAAAATAAATTTTTGATTATTTTAACTAACTGAAGAATTTTGAGGTGTTAAATGTGTGATGCTTTTAATATTGGAGCATTAAGAGGAGTATTCAAACATACAACACATGCACAAACCCAGAGCAGTCCAGAGCCATTTACAGACATTAGAAAGAACTATCTATTACTGGGCAGTCAATCTGCATTGTTCTGCTGTCGTTCTCAATCCTTTATTTAACCTTTGAGATATATTGAAATACATTGTGATTTGATGTGTGGTTGCGGAGAGAGGCTGAAGTGAACAAGGCTTTCAGTAGTAGAGCTTCTGAGCCAGCAGTGATGGAAAAGAGAAGTAAAGGACGGAGTTAAAAGGTGTTATTAGTAATTGATTCTTTTTTTCAAATTTCAGCTTTTTTCCCTGATTCATCTGCTACCGCGAAGCAGGTGAAAACTTGAAACCACAGCTCAAGAGTGAACTTGACAATTTGTTGAAAAAATGTTACATTTGAAAAAGTATCCAAATTTGTTTTACTTTTGCTCACATCTTCCTTAGGAATTTCAGTAGAGAGCATAAGGTCTGTCAGAAAAATATTTTAGAGGAATAAATCTATCAGCAACATAGTTCCAATATGAGAAAAAAATTACATTTGCAAAATACCATACCATTTCTCCTTTTGTATAACCTTTTGGGTACAAGGAACTTCAATCCCTCATAAAGGCTGACAACATTTAAAGCACTAAAAGCAGTTTTTTTCCATTGTTTCCCTAATTACTGGAAGTCCTGGAGAGTTCACTGCTCATGCTATGGTACAGCTGGAAGTTCAAGTGATCCAGTAGATCAGTTGTGCTCAGCACCATCAGACACACACACACAAATCCCTTCCAGTAAATCTAATATCATAAATAAAAAGGCCCTGATAAACAGAAAAGAAGAAGGGTGAAATCCTAACCTTTGGAAAACTGGTGGTCCCACTGTGTCATGAAAGGGCACTTGAATGACATAGGAGGTCTGAGAGTGGAAAGGTCTCCTCTTAATAAGAGGATTTCAGGGCACAACCTGCTGACTTATTTACTCATTAGTTAATTTTTGCTTTTCTGAGTGAAGCCATTATAGCTACCACCACAGCCACTAGAAATCCAGGTAACGATTCTGACAGATTAAAAAAAGGGTGAAGGATTGTATCCTCACATCTATTCTATCTCTTGGTGTGTTATTTAAAATATTATTTATTTATTTATTTATTTTAGAGGAGCTGTCAGGTGACCTGTGAGAGAGATGCAATCACTGTTATGCCACCTCTTATGAAAGGTTTAAGCCTGGTAATTGATGGCAAAGAGATCTGCACAAACAGATGTACGCTTCACTTTGCCTTTACTCTTTATGGCTCTTGTAAATTAAAGCACAGAATGATACAGAAGAATAATAAACAAAAATGCTGTTACGTTTGACGTGTTCCCTGCACCCATTTGTCTTTGCCTTGATCTGTTCTTTGAACCTGTTCCGAGTCAGACCACCTTGTTCTGTGCTTCTTCCCTTCTTACAAATACCAATCTCCATTGATCTTGACCATAGTCATTAAATATTTTCTCAAAGAAATTAATATTTCTGTTTCCACCATGACCATCCTTATCTGTGCAAATATTTTAGGCAAGAAATCTTCTACTCCCTTTTTGGTGCAAACTTGACCTCTGTTGTCTTAGTTGGAAAATGCACTTGATTTCTAACAAGAGCTTTTCAAAATGTAACACTGCTGATTTGTTGGATAATGAAATCCAAATTGTTCCACAAAAAAAGGTGCAATTATACAGCGTGTAATACACAAATAAATTGACTTAATGTTACATTATAATGAAAACTGTGCAAAATACTCTACACAAGCACAATAAAATAATAAAAAGTAATAGAACAGGTAATAGATGTAAAATAAATGCTAAAAAAGTAGTTCAAATCATTTTCATACCAGTCAAAAGATACTGAGAAGGGCGCATCCAATCACAATAAAACACCAGAATGAAACACTTCTAAATAGTAATATAAATTTTTGTGGACACTTCATGTCCCATGATGTGGAATTGACATATAGTTTGATTTTCTTTTTCCTAATGTAAGCCACAGTTTTACAGTCCTAGTGAAAACATTTTATTGCTGGGGATGTATTAGACATGGTTCATTTCCCTTCTCAGTATGGCTTTAATTTTCCACATCCATGGCTTGACACAGACCCAAACACCAGAAGATGGTTGTCTGCTATAAACTGTTTGGTTTTCTTTGATTGCTTTACAATTTAATCTATAGTTCATTCCATTAACCCTTTCCATTTTAATGCCACAAAAGTCTTTCCCCTCTCCTTAATATAAAGATAAAATTCCCCTGAAACATTTATGCTCCAATGTCCAGAGGATTACAAAGAGAACGGGAAGGCGAGTGGTACTAGGTGGGGATGAACACTCTCCTTACTTAACTTTCCTGTGGCCATATGTAATTGGTGAAATAATTGAATGCATCACAGCAACAGGGTTTTCCCTTCTGTTTTCGTAATACATTCATAATTATTCATTCATTTGGTTTAGTCATATTCATACCAACATGCAGAGCCAAGAAAGTGCCACTGTCATTCTAACTTTCTCCTCAATCCCTGCTCATCTGGGNCCGTCTGCAGTGTTGTCACATCCGATATCCAGTTCCTTCCGGCAGAGAAAGTGTATCTGGGAGGGTCACCAGATCAGCCTGTGCCTCGGGGCTGCTCGCCTAAAGTACAAAAGACTCGACTCAACTCACGTTAGTCATCTAGGTGGCCTATCGGTGGTGACGGACTGCCAGCTCGGTCTGTGGGCTAGCCGTGATAACTGCCTTGAAATGCTAAGTGCTTAATTAAGGACCTTTCATATCAGTTATTGAGGGCTCCATCTCCCATAGCCCAGGGCATTGTACTTTACAGAGGACTCCCCAGAGCCACAGCCAACTTTATTGCAGTGACAAGTAAAAAAAAAAAAAAGGAAAGAAAGAAAGAAAAGAAACAAGTGGTTTTAATCCTCTTGCAAGCTCCCAAAATCTAAATACAAGCAGACAGTTGAGCCGACATCGTGATGCCCTACTAAAAATACATTTTTTTCTACTATTTATGAAAAATTGCTTGCTTGCATTTTGGGTAAGCTACAGAGTCATCCCTGACAAGATGATCAGACCACTGGCGTTAACCCACAGTGATATTTTGCAGCACATATCTTTTCCCTTCCCCTAGAATGCTTGGTCCCAGCTAAAGCGCTATGTTTATTTAAAAGTAGAAAAAAAAAACAGATGTTTGTGGCTAAACTTTGAATAATTAAAATTTGCTTTTCATAAATGTCAGATCTACTTCTGTCAGGGAAGGGAAGAAATATTTCACAACTAAAAAAACGTCTGAGGTGTGGAAAGAAATACCTTTTGTTTCTGTCTGCAGTAGAACAGCCATGTGTAAGAGCAATCAGCTCTGCTTTGGATTACTTTTGAGGATATCTATCAGCAGTAACTCTGCTGAAGTCATTAAAGTTACATCACTGCGAAACCACCATAAGGACAATCAGAGTCAGACCCAAAGCTTTTATTCAGGGGGTTCATAGCTGAGGTAAATAAAAAAGGATACATTTCTTAAGGTACACCAGCTTCCTACCAGTATTACTCTTAATTTACAGCAGCATAGAAGTTAAGAATCAGGATAAAGGACAAAATGTTGCTTCCAGTTCCTTTACTGTCAAATCAAGGGACCACCCCTAATAATGGATGAGTTTTCAATAAAAGCCAACAAGATCAATCATAATAAGAAGATCAATTGCAATCTTAATTATCTCCACTACAGTGCAGCCAGGGATAGGCACTGAGTGCAAAACCAAAGTACTCAAAACCTGAATAAGGCCCTCAAATCTGCTTGGGAAAAGCCTGTGAAAGTCATCTTCAGTTTGTAGAAGCATTTGCAAGATACCAAGCCTACAATTGGGCTGGTCCAGTGATAAAGGCTGGACAGAACCTCGTGGAAATAGCCAAAGGGACACATTGCTCCCATGTCCCATCTGGGAATGTGTATGTTGCCATCGTCCCCAGTAAGCTTATCTGCTAGGAAGCCAAGCAGGTACAAACAGCAAAGCAACCAGATCAAAACCTCCAGCAGACATGGGCTGACAATTTTTCTTTTCAAATATTTTCTCCAATATCCTTTTTTTTTTTTTAATGAAAAATAAATTACTAGCTCTTTGGTTTCTCTACTATAAATGACCCTTAAAGGAATTGATGAAAAAGAACATCCCTTGCTANAATAAATAAAATAATAATAATAATAATAAAAGATAGACCAAACTTATCATCCTGGGAATTCCACAGTTTTCCAATGAGACTTTAGGCAGGATTTAAGTAGCCAAAGCCAGTGTTATCTGAGATATACATTGCTTACTGCATCTAGGAGATGCTGCAGCCTTGTTCATATTAAATATTCTCACACTCCTACACTTCACAATCTCCAAATAAAAGAGAAAAGATTAAACCTATTGCTTGCTCATCATGGTAAGATCCTCTGAAATGAAAAAACTGTATAAATGTAAGATGTGATTGCTTCTTTATCTGAATTTGTAATTAAAGTCACTTCTGTTTCAAGGCAGAAATCAGGGAGCCTTCTCCTTGTGTACAGTTTTTCATGCCTAATTTAGCAGATTATATTTCTCCCACATCCTGTGACAGTTAAATAAACAGATGTAGGAAATATCTTTAAAATCATTTAAGGTTCTCCATTAAGAAAAAAAAAAAAAAAAGAGGACGACATGCTGAAACATACAATATACACCCAGAAAAAGGGAATATTACAGCCTTTGTTTAATTTCTGAGACCAGGTTACTACCAAGATTATTGATAATTCAGAGCCCGAGCATCTGTGCTCACTCAACAGTGTGATACTGACAATTATTAACTACAAAACTGTTCGATGGGTAAGAGTAAATAAGCTATCACCATGGAGCTGCACGCGCAAGCGGCATTCCTCCGGACCGTATTTTACTACAGCAAGCTCCACCTGATGACAGCTACAATCAACAGTGGCTCCAGGCAGCTGCTTTGCTGCAGGCCACATTCAATTATGTCGCCCTGCATTAGTCCCTGGCGAAGCTGTCACCTTCCAGCCTGTGAAGTGATAGCATGAAGAGTCTCCTGAAGTCTCTGCAGTTCTGCCTTCAGTGAGGGGAGCAAGGGAAGCGACGTGAAAAAAGACCATTAGCACTGTGACTGCTTGCAGCATTCATTTTGCTCATGGAGGTGATGGGGGTGGGGGGAATAGCTTAGGTGAGCTGGCTTCGGAAAGTTGCCTGGTGTTGGATAATTGCAATTTTTTCTTTTCCCCTAAAACCCTTTTCTTTTTTTCCTTTT
>VXAL01018534.1:110072-143278 GCA_013399475.1 Chauna torquata
TTTTTTTTTCTTTTTTTTTTTTTTTTTTTTTTTTTTTTTTTTCTTTTTTTTTTTTTTTTTTTTTTTTTTTTTTTTTTTTTTTAAACCTACAAGTTAAGGGTAGGAGCAGAAGTTGTTCCCTACCCTGGATTTTCAGAGTTACTCAGCCTTCTGCAGAGCAGCTTGGAAAATGCTTACAGGGAGTAGTGCTGTACATTGCCATTTTACAATATTTTCCCAAGCAACAAGCAATCCAATGTGATTTGGGGAAGTAGGCAGTCCTAGAGGAGTCCTTGATTTTTGCTGTCCAGTATCTCTCTCCAGAACGGCTTCACGAAGCCTCCTGCAGGCAGGTGGGGAAGCACATGGCTCAGGGAGGGAATCTGAGACGGAGAGAGGATTTTTCAGTACCAAGTGAGTCTGCTTTTGCCTAGACCAGGTGTGAGATGAGAAACGGGCAACGTCTGTGCCACCAGCTCTACACCTCTGCATCTCCAGCACTGAGACTGCAGGCTATATGTGGCAGACCATGTCTGTGTAGCATGTAGCACAGCATGAACCAAAAAGCAAATGTTACACAGAATGAATTACGCAATGGATTTGCATTTTCTTCTCCTGTTACTGCTGCTTTGATGTTGGCTGTGCAGTTTTCCAGACAATGGTTAGTTGTGCTCCTGTGCAGTGCCACCCATGCAAACCCAAGCTCCTTCTGCCCCTAAATTTCCCATCTCTGCTTTCCAAGATGCAACTGTGCTACAGTTAATAATATAATATTGTGATATTTTTTTCAGTAGATATCTAGTTTGTATACATTTGTGATAATAATGTACTAACATTATTTAGTAATAATAATGTGGAAATAAATAACCAAGTGACAGCCCATGCAGCACTGAAAATCATCTTCCTTAAAGGAAATGAAAAGCAAAACAGGTTTTTGTTGTGTTGTTGGTGGTGGTGGCGGTGGTGGTTTTTCCTCGTTTAAGAAAGTCAATATAAACCCTAGGAAGTTTTTTTTTTTTTCCTCCTAGAGTTGCATTCAATTTTAATATTCCACTAGCTTGATGCATTTGATTAAGATTCTTTGTTTTTCATTTCAAAACATTGTTACATCTTTCTGCATATTTTCCTTCATCAGAGAAGACAAATCCACTGCATTGCAACTCGGTTTTTAAAGAGTTGTTTTCAAAAATGGTTAATTCATTCACACAGATTACTGAATAATCTAAAGGGGTAAACTCCTGATATGCAACTTATTGCCTTAAAGATCTCTTGGAGCTTTTACTGCCCTCTTTGAGAAATACTGCCTGGGTCTGCAACATGCTTATAATATTTATTAATCTTGTATTAGCCCTTTTTCAATTATTAATACAGGTAAACTGTAATATGAAGCGTGCTTAGAAACGCCATGGCGAAGAAGCCCAGTCCCATTCCACACAATCTCACAGGTGCAGAAACATTCCCCTTTTTGTAGATTTTTAAAACTGAATCATAACCATTTGCCTCAGTGCAGCAAAATAAAACTCTAAAAGTCCTACTAAGCCCCCAAAAGCTGCACAAGGAACAGATTGAGCAAGTGCACCTGGGGATAAATGCATTATGGACTTAGATCCATTATCACACCTCTTCTCGTCACAGTCACTATCNTTGGTGGTGGTGGCGGTGGTGGTTTTTCCTCGTTTAAGAAAGTCAATATAAACCCTAGGAAGTTTTTTTTTTTTTCCTCCTAGAGTTGCATTCAATTTTAATATTCCACTAGCTTGATGCATTTGATTAAGATTCTTTGTTTTTCATTTCAAAACATTGTTACATCTTTCTGCATATTTTCCTTCATCAGAGAAGACAAATCCACTGCATTGCAACTCGGTTTTTAAAGAGTTGTTTTCAAAAATGGTTAATTCATTCACACAGATTACTGAATAATCTAAAGGGGTAAACTCCTGATATGCAACTTATTGCCTTAAAGATCTCTTGGAGCTTTTACTGCCCTCTTTGAGAAATACTGCCTGGGTCTGCAACATGCTTATAATATTTATTAATCTTGTATTAGCCCTTTTTCAATTATTAATACAGGTAAACTGTAATATGAAGCGTGCTTAGAAACGCCATGGCGAAGAAGCCCAGTCCCATTCCACACAATCTCACAGGTGCAGAAACATTCCCCTTTTTGTAGATTTTTAAAACTGAATCATAACCATTTGCCTCAGTGCAGCAAAATAAAACTCTAAAAGTCCTACTAAGCCCCCAAAAGCTGCACAAGGAACAGATTGAGCAAGTGCACCTGGGGATAAATGCATTATGGACTTAGATCCATTATCACACCTCTTCTCGTCACAGTCACTATCCGAACCCCACAGGAAATCATTCATTGAGACGCAGAATGTCATTTTAGTTGTAGCATTAATTTCCCAGCTGCTGGTAAAGATATATTGTGCCCCTTCATTGCGTATAAAAGAAAATGAACACAACTCCATTAGATAACTTCGCTACTGGATGTAGGTTTTATTAAGGGCCAGGATCTCTGTAGTGTAAATGTTAGTAACATGCATGTTTCTTTCTAAAGATGAGCTCTTTGATTTTATTGTCTCTCCAAGCAGTGAATAACATGCATTGACATGCTGATGAGGAGGTTCCAAATGAAGAATATGGCCATAACTAAAATGATATTATTCTGTCCCCTCGAGGGAAGGTTTTGCTCTCAAATCCCAGCAGGAGGTACTTGTGATAAAACTCAGTTTGGGACATTATCCTCCTCATGTTTATTTACTTTTCCCTTTTTTTTATATATATAATCAATATGAAAATGGAGCCAAATGTATGTAATACCACATAAAACCAACTGTTTTCTCTTTCTTTATTTTTTTTTATGCAGCAGATTGAATCCTAAAAGCTTATACCAATCTGAGCACCATGGAGTGAGATTTTTTTTTTTTTTCCTACCGCAATAGTGCAGATACAAGGCAGAAAATATACTTGATAGCAGTATGCAGTCTTTTCTTTTCTAGGAAAATAGCTGGATGTTTTAAAAAGGTTCCCCATAAATGTGGCTGTAAGTTTTGTTTTGAAGAGAAAAGAAAAGAAAAGAAGAGAAAAGAAAAGAAAAGGAAAGGAAAGGAAAGGAAAGAAAAGAAAAGAAAAGAAAAGAAAAGAAAAGAAAAGAAAAGAAAAGAAAAGAAAAGAAAAGAAAAGAAAAGAAAAGAAAAGAAAAGAAAAGAAAAGAAAAGAAAAGAAAAGAAAAGAAAAGAAAAGAAAAGAAAAAAAAAAAGAAAAGAAAAAGAGAAAAAATCAGTGTGAAGTCAAAGGGAATATCTTAAGCCATCAGAAAGGAATGAGTCAAAAACATTTCTCACTACATTGCTGGAAATAGTGATAATGCAATTTGGCGTGATAAACTCCCTTGCCTTCAAAAGCTTGAACAAAGTCAATTTTTAATCTTTTACCTTTACATCTTTTTACACTGAAGTAAAAATATAGCTTGGCAGAAGGAAGAGGTGACAGATGCTCTGTATGGTATATAGGTACTCATAGAGAAATAGTACTATTTTCAAATAGTAATAGTGGCTGATGAAGCACCTCTCATTTAGCCAAGCTCCATATTTAATAAAAAGTCAGTATTAAATCATCCAGCTAACCCAGGAATTCCACAGTCAAGACTTTTACAGTGCATTGGGAAAACAAACAAACAAACAAACAACAACAACAACAAAACAGAAAACAGATCTGTTAATTCAACTTCATGCAGCAAAATGCCTGTGTAGATGCATGACTGTTGGTATACCTGTGTAAATGCATGACTATTGATAGGAGGCCAGCCATCCATACCTAAGGTAGAAAAAGTGTCTAAATTATTCTAAGAGTATGGTTATCTTTTTTAAACAAACGAACAACAACAACAACAAAAAATCAACAAAATAAAACTATACTAATAGTAGCAGTTCTACTCTTCAAAAATGTATCCCATAAATTCAAATTATCTTTTGGTCACAGTAAAGGGACACACCCCTGGGAGAAGGGCCTGTCACCTCAGTTCTGTCCCCATTCCAGAAATCAGGCAAATTACATATTTCAGACTTTCCCAAGAAATTAGAATTTAAGTAGTTCTTTGTCTAAAACTGGAGAAACATAGAGGAGCAGTGAGACAGCAGTCTTCCCTGAAGACCAAACCTGGTTAGGTTCCTACAGGAAGAGAGAGCAGAAAAGCAGATGGCAGGGAGGAATCTGATTGTGATGACAATGAAATTCAGGTGCCTAAATGCCAAAATGAGGAAAATTCTGATTAACTGAATGAGCTTCCCAATACTCTGCAGTAATTTTTTCCTAATGCGTAATGGTGATTGTACCCCAAAATGTTTCCGTGCTAACAGAATTCAGCAAGTCAATACCTTTATGACTTTCGGGATCCACAAATTAAGCCTTCTTCCATCTGTCTTGCTTGAGAATCTTGCTTTACCTGGTGTAACATTACTCCAGAGACCATCTTTAACATCACCTTTTTCCCTTCCCCTCATTTCCTACTCTATAGCATTTTATTGTCCCCACTTTGGGAAGTGAGAATGGTTCTTTTTGCTTCACTTTTGCTTGCCCTTCCCTGTTTCTAGAACCCTCAGTTTTCTCAGAGAATGAGATGTGATATTCCACAGGTTAAATCACAAAAAGGTAACAGACAAAATGGTATTTTCAGGAAAAGCAGTAGAGAAAAGGATCTGGCACTGAACTGCCTCCTAGGGCAAGTGTCCTCCTCCATCAGGGACCATTTGATAAGGGGACTCTTGTAGAAGTCACAGCCACAACAGCGTATAATCTTTTGTTTTTTGTGGCCTCATGTACCAGGTCTTACTTGTGATGGATGAAAAAATATTACATTGTGCTACACGCACATGAGATGCTGGTACCAGGAGGAGAGAGTAGGAAAAGGAAACAGTAACATGGTCCTAATACATGGAGCATAAAGGCTAACGTATCTCATCCTGATGTCATGGTACTCTCTGGAATTATGGCTAGACTAAGAAGTGAAACACTGCTGGGCATGGATGCAGACCCTGGACGTGGACTGCTTTCATTGTTAACTTGCTAGATTGAACCCTGGTACACAGTTAGGTAGAGCAAGAGGTCACTGCTAGACATGTTAACATGAGCAGTTTCCAATATGATGTATGAAAGAGGTCATCTTGTTTTGGAAGTTAAGAGAATATCAAAGTACGAGCGTAGTCAGAGCATAAAAGCTGACCTCACATGGAAAGCGAGAAAAGCCTTGTTCTCCAGCCACAGTTAAACAAATTGGGAATTACTTAGTTCTTTCCTATTCTGATCTCTTTAGTCCTCTCAGGGCTGAGGAATTAGGGGACTCCTTCCAGAGCCAGACATGGTCTTTACCTCATAACCTGGAAGAGGCTGCATACTCATCTTCTCTGTATGTAACAGATATATGGGCACTTCCAGGGTGAATGTTTCAAGTTGAGAAGTTTCAGATCTATTGCACAGATTCATCAGGACTCGTTCCATATGACCACTCAGCCTGCATATAGACAGTGGCCATCTGCAGAAGAGTTCCAGATAGCAATCTAGTCCAGCTAGGATTGTTCATCAGGCTGTTGAATGTTGGAAATCAGAGGCAAGCATATTATATCACAAAAGAGAGAAGGAAAGGAGGACTTTCCCTTCTCACACGCTAAAGCTATACAACACTATGACTGACATGGAGAAAGTGAATAGGAAATGTTTATTTACTTGTTTCTTACAATATATGTAGATGACATTAAACAAAATTCCCTGGAAACTAGTTTAAAACAAGAAAAACTAATTGCATTTTCCATGCACAGTTAAACCATGGAACTCTTTCTCACAGGATGTTATGGAGGCCAAATGATGAGTGGGTTAAAAAACAGATGAGACAAATTCATGTAACAAATTTCCATCAGAGGCATCATTGTAATCTATCTCTCAGCACGAATAGACAGGTAAAGTCCAAGAATCTGAGAAGACATGATGGGAAAACGGCTCATTTATGTATACATAGCTGCCAGGTCCCTCAGAGGCAGGACACCAAATTAAGTGGACTTTTGGTCTTACTTTTATTGTAGATTCTTAAGTTTTTATACTCTGGGAAAAAAATCTGGCATAGCTAATGTAGTATCACCGACACTACAAACAGTGTACTAAGTCTCTAGACTGTCTATCTGCGTATTTAACACCATTAATTTCTTTACTCAAATATCATATAATAACACATACTTATCCTAACTCATGCCAAAGTTTTCTTTGTGTGTGCATACCCAGTCTTGGCCAAAAGGATTCTGTTCACACTGAGTTTGACATATGTGCAGCTCTTCTAAAGGTCTCTTTCCAGATTCTCCGTAGGCCATGAATCTGACAGCATTTCAAGAGTGGTGCTCCCTGGTATGCTCAGCTGCTGACACTGTTAAAAAGCTGTTTCCACTGAACAATGTCTTTGGCTGTCCTGATAAGGAATCATCCCCTTCTAGAAATCTAAGCTGACAGCACCTTGATGACTGGATCACTAGATCACCTCACTCTGGAAATGCTGCTATGTAACTTGCTGCTTAGGAGGTTGGCTGGGGAGATGGGAAGGGTGATATCCTGTGCCCCCATATTGTTCATGAATATCCTTATCCCAGGGTTTTTGGATAGAAACCTCATGTCCTTTTCCCACAGAGGCTTGTGAGATGACATCCCTCACTCCAGAAGTGTTGTGCATGGCTTATTCTGATAAGCAATAGCATCCAGTCCATGAAACCCCAAGAGCACCATGAAGATGAATGCTATCATCCTCTTTACTTTCCCATCGGGCTGCCAGTGACAGTCCTTGTACAGAGGGTTGGTTCCCATTCTCAGGATGCATCCTGTTCCCCATCTGTTATGCACCCTTGTTGCCTAACACAGACATGTTTCACAGGCAGCTGAGACAAGTTCATGTCTAGTTTCTGACAAAGATGTACAGTTACCTTCCTGCTTCTCCTTCCTTTGCTTTTCCCCGCGCTCATGCCCAGCTCCAGTCTTGTAACCCTTCCCTACCATCAGCTTTTCGTGCTGCACATCCAAGTGAACAGCAAAAAAGTTCAGTTTAGTATTCTGATGAGAACTGGCTTTTTTTTTGCCCAGGTTAGTTTTCACCCTCTCGAGAGGGTTGAGTTGGCATTGTCATGCCATGAGAAGTATGTAAAGTCTTGCTCAAGGTAAGTGAGAGAGGAAACAGCTCTTAAATCTTTCAGTTGCTAAGAACAGTTAATTCTACTCTGTGAATTGATCTCTAAAGCTATTCTCATGGAATCATAGAATCATGTAGCTTGGAAAAGACCTTCAAGATCATCATGTCCAAACATCAACCTGACCTACCAAGTCCCATCACTAAACCATGTCCCTTAGTGCTACATCCACACATCTCTTAAATACGTCCAGGGATGGGGACTCCACCACTTCCTTGGGCAGCTCTTTCAAATACTTGACCACCCCCTCCATGAAGAAATTCTTCCTAATATCCAATCTAAATGTCCCCTGACACAATCTGAGACAGTTTCCTCACTTGTCAACAGAGAAAAGAGACTGACACCCACCTCACTGTAACCTCCTTTAAGGTACTTGTAGAGAGCACTGAGGTCTCCCCTCAGCCTCCTGTTCTCCAGATTAAACAACCCCAAGTCCGTCATTCACTCCACATAAGTCTTGTTTTCTAGTCCCTTCACCAGCTTTGTTGCTCCTCTGCACAGGCTTGAGCCTGAGTCCTTCTTGTATTGAGGGGCCCAAAACTGAACTCAGTACTTGAGGTGCAGTCTCACCAGTGCCAGGTACAAGGGGACAATCACTTCTCTTGTCCTGCTGACCACACTAGTTCGGGTGCAGGTGGGGATACCATTGACCTTCTTGACCACCTGAGTGCACTGCTGGCTCATGTTCAGCCAGCTCTCGACCAGCACCCCCAGGTCCTTTTCTGCCAAGCATCTTTCCAGCCACTCTTCCTCAAGCCTTCATAGCTGCATGGGGTTGTTTTGACGGAAGTGCAGAACCAGGCACTTACCTTTGTGGGATATCATGCAATTGGCCTCAGCCCATTGATCCGGCCTATCCAGATCCTTCTGCAAAGCCTTCCTACCCTCAAGCAGAGCAACAGTCCTGCCTAACTTGGCAACATCTGCAAACTTACTGAGGGTGCACTCAATCCCTTCATCCAGATCACTGATAAAAATGTCAAATAAAACTGCCCCACAACTGAACCCTGGGGAATGCCACTGGTGTTCGACCACCAACTGGACTGAACTCCATTCACTAGCGCTCTGAGCTCAGTCATCCAGCCAGTTCTTCACCTAGTGAACTGCGCAATGGTCCAAGACACCAGCAGCCAATATCTCAAGGAGAATACTGCAGGTGACTGTGTCAAATGCTTCACTAAAACCCAGGCAGACAACATAAGACAGCCTTTCCCTCATCTGTTAAGTGGATTGTGTTGTCATAGAAGGAGATCAGGTTAGTCAGGCAGGACCTGCCTTTCATAAACACATGCTGGCTGCATCTGATCACTCGATTGTCACATATATGCTGTGTGATGACATTCAAAATGATCTGCTCCATAACCTTCCCTGGTATTGAAGTCAAACTGACAGGCCTGCATCCTCCTTCCTGCCCTTTTTATAGATTGCAGGCACAGTCTCTAAGTCAACTGATCCTCCCCAAAGGTCCTCCGTTGGAGATATTCAACCAAGATCATGAGGATGATCTGTGATAGAGCAAGGAGCTGAATATTTGCTGCTCAAGTTCTAAGTTAAAAAATAAGCCACTGGTCTTCTTTGCTTTATCATCAGCTTAGTGCCTCTTCCTGAGAGAGATTGTGCCATTTTTGCTGTTTTGTCCATGCTGGATAAACTGTGCTCAGTTACACAAACCCATTTTAATCCAACCATAAGAAACATGTGACACTCCCCAGTACAGGCACTGAAATGGGTTCATCTGTACTTAAATCAGTGTTGCTCAGTGTGACTGGAGATCAGAAGTACCATGAAGGCTGATTTCCAATTCAATGACCATAGCATTTTTTTCTCATTTTCACGTCCCCATCCTTTTTTTAGAGATTCCTGCCTCACTACGCTGAGGGCTGAAGTGTTCGTAAAGTAGCTTGCAGGCCAGAATATTAAAACGAACTTTCTTAGGTGCTGGTCTTTCATGATGAACCAAGCTATAGACTGGTTACTGGTGCATAATTATTCTTGTACTTGGTGCAGTCTGGTGACAAGGCCCATGGTAAGACTTCAAAACAGAGCACCCCTTTTCCTGAGTCATAGTCCTCATTTAGCTGGATCTTTAACATGGGTAAACTGGTGGAAAATGCACCAGGGAGTTTTCAGTAACCTAATTTATTGTGAAGTGCTGCATTTAGCCAGATTCAACAAGTTTAGTGCAGAAAAAGCACTAAAACCTTGGAACAGCTGGAAAAGTGAGTTCTGACTCCCACCCCTCCATTGAGCATTAGGAATAACACCATTAAATGTACATCACTTGCGTGGAAACGTGAGAGCCCTGTAGCTTGGTCATAAACCCAAAGCTGCTATTTGATAAAGCTAGTGCAAATGAACAGAGGCAGTTTAGGGCCAGGTATTTTGCTTACAGGAAAAGAATTTAGTCTTCCAGTTTAGAATTGAGGATCCTTTATTTCAGTTTCTTGGCTTGTCCAGTGGTTTGGGGCAAAATAGCTATGTTCAGCTACTCATGTGTATGGGATTGGCTGAACTGCAGTTATTTCAGTGGGAGTCAAAGGCCTTTGAGATTCCAGACTTTGGTTACCTTAGCTCACCAAATATAAAATTAGACATAATGATACTCCTACTTCCTTGGGCTGTTTGGAGAAAACTCCTGAGCAGACTGAGGTGCTTACATGTTTAGTGCAGATTTACAGGATCCTAAGATAGGCAGCTAGTATAAAGTGTCAAAGTACATATGCTTGATTTCTACAGCCTTGCAGGCATTTGCACCTGCACAAAATGAGTGCCAAATAAAAATAAAACTCAGGTTAATATCATTTGTTTAGACTTTGTACAAAGACAAATGACTGCACAAGCTGCAAGGCACTGACAGCTGAAAATGTAGGCACATCTCGGTAACCAGGAGCCCTGTGTTTTCAAGTGTTGATCATAAAAAGATCTGAAGACTCAGCCCAAAATAAAGAATTTGTTTTCCTCTTAGGTAAAGGTTTTTCTTAAGGGGGATATGAACGAAACCTTAATTTTATTTTGCTAATTACTTCAGAGGATGCTCAGGCTTCTGTGTCCCTTTTTACAATATATCTTCATGGTAGCTACTCTTCCATTAATTATCCCAATAGGAATAAATATTCTCAGCATAACTCAGCATCATATTCTAGTGCAGCAGGGAAAGAGAATTTTTTTCTATGTTTATGAGTGGAAAAAAAAATAGTGAGAAAAGTTACATTTTTGTGTCTTGTTTAACTAGTGCCCCCTCTTGTGGCACTTTGGCAGCAGTACCAAACCCCAACTTTTTCCTGTCTGGATAAGAAAAATACAGAGTTTAATACAGATTCGTTTCAGAGGTGTTTTAAATAAAAGATATAGTAAGATAAATGAAATTATATCAAATGTATAATCAAGAGGAGATCTATCAGCTGTCTCTGTTACAGCAAAGAACAACATAAGGGGACTTGGTAGAAAGTATGCAGCAGATAGAAAACAATGATGTACCTTGCTGTTAAAATCATTGTCCTTCTTTTCTGAATTGGACTTCTTGCTTGTAAACAGCTAACTGATGTTTAGTTACAATTTTTCTGAATACACGGCTCATTTGAGCATTCTATTTCTCCTTTCTGTCTTCATTTTACCTCTTATTTTAGTTTTTGTTTCATCAGTAGAATTAGTTCTATGGTTTCTCTGCACTCCAACTTTTTTTTTTTTTTTATTGCTGTTACCTCTGCAGCTACATAGACACTCAGGTCCAAAAACACCTTACAATCTTTTTTTTTTTTTTTCTTGTTTACCACCCCTAGGTTTTTATAACAACTTTTTAAAGATGGTCTGCTGATGCAGCATTGGTTTTCTTTTGAAATTAATTGTATTTGCGCTTGCAGAAGCAGGAGGAAAAATAACCCCAAAATGACCATTTTGAACATCTACTTACAGGATTCTTCATGGAGAAGTTTTAAGCCAGTAGATGCATCTTGTTCTACAGGGATCTCTGTCAACTTCTCTTTTTATGCATTTAATGTTCCTCCCTAGCGATAGCCTAAGGGTGCTTTCACTAAACAATTAATGTAAGGCATCTCCTGGGAACCTAATGGGTATTTAGCAATAAGTTCACTTCCAGTGAATTGTATAATGTGATATTTTGACAATGGATATAGTGAGGTTTTTGAAAGGTGAAGTTTTCTCCAAAGAAGCAATAAAATATCTAACAGAACTTCTGATAGCATTTTGCAGGGTGAGATATGATAGAGAGCAGGTCAGAAGTAGTAGGTAATTTAGCAGAGTGTTATGTGCTGTTGTACAGTATGTTCTTTAATTTTAGTGTCATCCTGTAATAATGTTCACTTTCACTAATACAATGTACAAGTCGTAATCTATTAGTGAAAATAAAATTTGCTGTGACATTTGATATGAAAGCCGCTAGCAATGAAGGATGTAGTACTGCAAGTGATATTTGTATTATGTTAATAAAAAATGATATTAACATATGAAACTAATACTAGTCAGGGAAAAGTGTTTAATATTAAGGCTTGAAATGCAGAAAGTAACATGAAATCTCCAATCTGGTCTAATAATGCCGTGTTCAGAATCACACTCACTGAGAAGCCTGTAAACCATAAGTTTTTTGAAAGGTAATTTTTAATTCTTACTGATAGTAATGTCAACAGCTATAACAAAAAATAGTGTAGTATATTAATCCTGCCATTTTAGTGTAGAAGATGTCATTTTAAGTGGAAAAAATTATAGGGCATGCATTCATAATTGAATATTTTCCTATTGGAATTATTCTTACTGCTTAATCTAAATAAAATTCAAACTTCAAAGATGTCCTGTAGGATTTTGTGGCATTTAGCTGTAATGTGATAGCTTTGGAACTGAAAAATATGTAGAGCAGTTTAGAATTATGTGTGTAACATTTTCACAGAGACAGTCTTCTATGGGGTAGAGCTTGATACAATTTAATAAAAGAATAAGTTATGTGTAAGAAGCTACTTAAAACCAGCTTTACAGTTTCTATTTACTCACTAGTTGAAGAATAACAGGTTTGGGGTGGAGGTTCTGCTTTATTACTGTGATTTTTTCCCTAAGAAAATAGTCTTATAGTACAACTGCTTAAATTTGAGTTAATGATACATTTCTGTCAGACAAACACACACACACATGCTTAGAAACAGACAAATAGAATGACAAGGAGATAGATTTAAAGGAAATTGGCAATATTTTACATTGCTTCAAATGTTATTCCAAAAAGCAAAATTGGTGTTTTATCTTAACTTTTCATTGTTCTCTTGCACTAAATAGCAAACATACTAAATCCAGTAAAGCTACAAGAAGCAAAGCAAAAGCAAGAAAAAGTTCTGTTAACCCAGTTAATCCACTTAACCCAGTTTCGTTGATTATACCTTTCCTTTTGCTATTAAATTTTAAAAATAAGAATTAGTGATCAAGGTGGACTGTATTTACTGATTCTCTGCAGATTTTCAGTTATGATGTACTACTGATTTTATTTTCCTTCTAAAAGAGAAATTTGACAGCAGTTATTACTCTGTACTCAGAGTACAGTCTACGTAGTATCTAACATCAATAGCACACAGCAAATGGGTCTAGAAGAGTTGTATTTCACAGGGCGGTGTCTGCTCTTGGGCTTTATGACAAAATTAAGCTCATTATCATCTTTAAAAAAATCTAGGTTTTTTTCAAATATGGGAAATATGTTAAGATTTAACAAGGGCATTTCTAAGCAATGAAAGCATGCAGGTTCTCTTTTTTCATTTTTAATAGGAACTATTGCCATTAAAACCAATGACAAATCTAATATTTAAGATTTACTCAAAAAAAAAAAGTAATAAAACATTTTTTTTTTAATTTACTTTACTAAGATTTCCAAATCACAGGCTTATACCAACCCTTATACTAATCTCTAAGCTTCTAATCCAAATTATTGTTAAACTAATAGATGGTCAAAATAACAATAAATAGAACAACAAAAATGCAGCAAGGGAGAATAATTGCAGAGGCTTTTTTGTGGGGTAAATGCACGGTTATTAAAGTAGCACCCTTTTGGCAATAATTTTTCTTCTATAAGTGTAGCCGGAGAATTTCCAAATAATGAATTTTAATATCTGAAACTATAAATAAAGTCATTACTTCCTTTGAAAAACACCAGATTCTCCAGCGACGTACCTTGGTGTGGTTCTGTTAACATCACATAATTCTGCTGATTTGCACATACTACCGAATTAAAAATCACTTGTATTTGCAGGACATAATACAGCAGAACATTGACAAGCATTGTCTGTTGCAATATTAACATTTCTCAGGATGTATTTTCAGGCTGATTTATCAGTTTAGCATTGCAATTCATTGCTTTAACATTTAAAGAGATGACTGCATTATTAACCTACATGCTACAAACAAGCATAGATGAAAATTCATGCCCAGACCTTTAAACCTGTGTATATATGTTTAGCTTCAGCCACCTGACCTTAATTATCTACTCAAAATTGTCCATGAACATGGTACTTGTAGCCTTATGCTATAACAGATCCTTTGCTGCTTATTTTTGTAGAGCCAGAGCTTAATAGCAGTTAAATCAGGGTAAATATAGCGTGTCTTAACTGAAGTCTGTAGGATTGCTCAGGATTCATATCTGAACGTTCCAGTTAGCATCTGGCCTTTGAGGTCTGTATTTCAGTGCAAATTGCTTAGGGCTTACTTTTCGCAAGGTATTTGTCTGCAGGGAGAAAACAGACACTTCTGTGCTTAAAATTATCCTCTTGAACTTATTTTAAAATCATCACTCATTATTCTTTCTTCCTCCTCCCTTCTTTATTCTCTAGCAAATGCTGGAACCAAAATAGAGCCAGGGTGGACTTCAGGCCTATTACAACCAGTCTTTGAGTGTCCCTCAACCTACATCCAATGCTGTCTAAAGCTCTTCCTCTCTTCATGATCATGGCTGCACCATGGAGCACTCCCACCTTCATTTTCACTTGAGTCTCACTGAGGTTCAAAAAATAAGCATAAAAATGTCCACATTCCCTCACTTAACTACAAATCTAATAACTGGAGATCCACTTCACCAAGATGACTGACAAGTAAACTTCATATCCCTGGAGAATGCTCAAAGGCTGTCAGGAAAGGTGGAAGAGTGAGCTGGGTGAGACTGTAGGGCAGAAAACACTCCACTTCTCTTCAACTGATGTTTTAGGACAATTCATGAATGGAAAAAAACGTCAGTGGGGCCAGAAAGACTGCACACAGGAAGGGGCATGGCTATTAGTTTGAATGCTCAAAGAAGAAGAATATAGGGTCAACTGATATCATCTGCACCTTGTCAGTCAGGCCTCAGTGTAAAATGAATAACAAGAACAAGAAGACCAAGATTAGACAACTGCCCGCCTACCTCCTTCCTTTCACCCCTCGTTATTTTGGCCAAGTAAAGCGGATTATAGCTACACACCCATTGATTCTAGTGTGGGGGCTTTTGCCATAGGTCAGGGTGGCAAATCTTGAAGTTTGGTAGGTGTCTGCATGCAAATCAACTACTTAAACCTGCATTGAGGTCCAACCTGCTCCAGCTATGTTGCTAGTAATAGCAAAGTTAGCTATTACAGGCCAAAGAAAGAGGTACTGATTACTGAAGAACTAACTCATTGAAGTCATGTGGTAGTGAACAGATATTCCACAATTGTTCTGCTTTACTTCCCTTTTCCATGATGCTCACCAAAGCATCATAAATGCGGATCAAAGATAGCAATTTTTCAGAGAATGTTAGTTTATTGGCAATTGTATAACAAATTGTTTTGTAAACTTTACATGCCAATGTATTTTGGAATGCACCCAGGTTTTGCTGGATAATTAAAAGACGTTGTTAAAATAAATATACAAATAAAAAAAGCCTCTAACTAAGAATGCACTGTTTTTCCTGTAATTTCTTGAATGAAAGTTATCCTTTGTGGAAAGTATTAAGACATTTTCCTGTTTATGATAATAATGCTCTCATAATATTCCTCTACTACACAATGGGGTTATGAGACACTGCTGAACAATGCTTTTATTGTTCTTACAGGCAGCAGAATGCTGCTTGTATATGAAACATTACATTTAATTGCCAAGCTAATCAAAAACAAGTTAGCCGTTACTCAAACTAAATCCATGTTCCATTCTGTCCATTTTTTAATCAAAAATTAAGTAATTAAAAGAACAAGAAGCACTACTGCAATTAAAATAAATACATTGCTGCATCTTATGAAGAGCAGGAAGAATCATACAAATAGGTTGACCTTATTATTTTCTCTTTTTCCACGACACAGAAAAATAAAAAAAAAGAAATTTGAAGATGAAACTTCTGCTTGCTAAACTTTTCCTCCATCTATGATTTATTCTTAAAACACGGATGAATTATTTTCTCCACTAAACACACCACAAATTTCTCAATGTTATTAGCTGCAAGTTGCCCTTTTTGAGGCAACAGCATCACTTATGAGAACATACTGGGAAGCTATTTCCTCATCTCATGAAAAATATGGAAATTTGTTAAGATATCTACTTCCTATCAGGACTGGTACTTCTGATGTATGTCACAGTTAGGCAAGAAAATTTGACCTTCTGTGATAACTTTCAGTAGACATATGGTTCTTGACTGTAAAACCAGTTAAAACCTGTTTGGATTTGTACTCTAATAAATAATAAATTTATTAATACATTTCTTAATTTACTAATAAGGAAAGGTATGGATGAGCAGTGCTTCAAAATTAGTGGAAAATTATCAGATAATAGATGCCAGAGAGAACATCAGATTCAGTGAGAAAATGGGACACAGTGAGAAAATGGGACGCAGGAGGTGTATTTGTAGCTAAGGCCTGAAAATATTATTCTGATGCAGGGTGTTTTTCCAAAATCAGCTTTCCCAAGGCTGTAGCAACAAAAGCCTCCATGCTTTGATGGAAAATGAAATAAAGAAATAAAGAAATAAATGAAATAAAGAAATCTGAATGCATTCCTTACTAAGCCTCTTTATATCTGCTTCCTTTTCCTTTTGAAGTAATTGAAGACATTTTGAGTTTCCAGAGGGAAAAGTCCCACCCTAGGTAAACCAAGGCATCAGATCGCTTACTTGAAACACGGGAAGAAAAATTCAAACACCTGGACTGAATTTGGCAGCGCAGAGGCAACCCGGGTCTCCCCTGTCCCAGGTGAATTGCCTTAGCCCTAGGCTATTGGCTGTTCTCCAGCATGCCTGTAGCTGGACAGAAGTTCTCTTCTGGACCTGAGAAACCACTCCCTAAGCAAGGTGTGTTGACAAAGTTATTTTCCTGGAACATATTTTTGTTATTGACAAATTATCATTTTCTAAATAATTGTTCTAACTGGCTAGCCTACCCACTGTGCCTGCAGCTAAGCATTTATATAAGTCTTTTAGGGTTGGGACTAAAAATGATGGTAGTCAAGGCTCTGATACTGATGTCTACACACTGTGAGTAATCTCATTCCCTTTAACAGTGCGTGTAAATTTTGACATGACCAAAGGCTTAATGAGTAATGACTTACACTTTCAAAGTAGAAGTCCATCCTATGGACTATAGGTCCAGTTATCCTAGCTCTTAGGTTAACAGTAAACACACCAATGGCGTTGTCAACAAAGGCTAACACTAGCCTACAGCACTTGATTCTGTTGGGTCAGAGGAGAGGAATTTGCTCTTCTGGAGGGCGCTCTCCTTAAATCACTCCCTGAAGGAACCTGTCTCTCTCCCTCTTTTTCGTGACTATAGGGCAGCCCAGAGATATCCACCTCTTCAGGCCAAAATTAGCCTTTGAGATTTCTTCCCTGCAGACCTATTTAGATGCACACATATCCATGAACAGAAATGCTTTTGCTTCATAAAGCCCAGACAATATCAAGTTATTTTGCTTTGCTCCCCCCTTAATACCACCATTTTCCCTCCCAACAAAAACAAACAAAAAAGTATTAGTGACAGTGTAAAGGCACATATTACCAGGTTACACTGACTGCTACTTAATCAAGACCGCTTTTGCTAAGTCACTTGGGTTGTCTTGCAAAAGGCACAAGCAGTTTCAAAGAAAGTGGTGAAAGCAAGTGAAGTTTGGGAGAATTTACAGACAAATGTAATCTATCCAAGTGAGAAGCTGGCTGTGAGTGGTGAGCACTCTGGATACTTGAAGGTAGCAGCTCCAGTGAAAACACTTGGTATATACAAAGTGAGCCAGTATATAGCTAGAACAAAAAATGTAAACTTCAGGCTGGAGTCTGCAATGCCTACTTTGCTCCACATTTCCACTAAAATGCCCTTTGCATTTCAGTAGCTGTGTGGGGCTAGGATTCTGGCTGGTTTCTCTTCATAATTTTTGCTGTTAATCCATACACATGCATCCTTCCCACATCAGGAAAGAAATAAAAGAAAATCTGCTCTGAAATAGCACTAAAATAGATTTTCAATTAAACTCCTCTAGACCTCAAGAAATATTATCTATCCCATCACTTCTCCCTTGTTTCCAAAGTCAATAACTGAATTGTAAACATGCACTTCTTCAGTGAATGAAGTGTGGACCTCTAAATATCCCTCACAAGAAGAGTTTGGGAACTTTTCAGATTCACCTTAAACTACTCTGCATGACAGAAATTAGACACAGGAGCCATTTGCAATGATCAAAAAGCAGTCTCAGATGATATTTTCTTCTTGATTTCTCCTGTTTGGCCCTTTGTATCAAAAATACTTGGGAGCAAACTTTTTCTGTTATCCTTATTCTTGATTTTTATATATTTTTGTTAATTATTCACTGGAAAAGTGACCCCATGCTATCAGTCTAAATCATATTCAGTTGCCAATATGATAGTGTATCTTGCAGCAAAACTTTCTCTTATTTTATTGATATATAAGCTGATAATAAAGCAAGACCCAGCTGATGACTCAGGCAGCGTGGGTAAACATCTTTTGCAGGAGGTACTGTTCAAATGTGGGATCTGTTTATTCCTACATGCTGAGTAATTGATTAAATGTGAAAATATACCTCAACTGCCATAAATTAGGATTTTATCCCTCTCCTGTCTAAAGTGTGAAGAAAGACCCAAAATGAGACACATAAAGAAAATACCTTTCCTGAAGGCTTAAAATAAATGTAAGACTAATATAATTGACAAAGACAAAACGCTCACAATATCCCCCTACACATTCAGCCCCATATAGTGAAAAGACTCTCTAAATCTGTTCCAGGAAAAATGTAGATAGATAGACAGACAGGTAGCTAAATAACATAGAGATAAAGATAGATTCTTTTTCCAGCTGTCAACCCCACATACTCAGGATCCAAAAGTCAACCCATGCTCTTTCCATCTCATGTATCGTCAGAAGTGACAAGGTTTCTGAAAGTGCAATTGCTGACTGAAGTCAGTGGGAAGCTTGCCACCAACTTTGTGGGAAGCTGGATCAACTCAAGTTAACAATTCAGTTCATGACACAGGTGCCAGCTCACAGTCTCAGCAGTAAATTCGGTCTGCAGGGCTACCTGGAATCAAAGATATTCAACAGTTAGGGGGTTTTGGCCAGAAGAAATGATAAAAAGCATGAAATAGTTACCTTTATAACCTAAACAATTCCTAACCAGGACTGTGATTCATAAAAAGGAGACTTCAATTCTCCTACCCTACTTGCCTTCCCTCCCAGGGGCAGGGATGTGTGCTTGCGGTACTAATAAAATGGCCAAAGTTACATGTGATATCTAATATATTAGGAAAATCTTTTTGAAAACAGTAGGGTGTCGTCTTCTTTTTTTCCCCTTTCACAAAAGCAAGTAAAAAGCCCAGTTCACCTTCATTACTAGCTTCACTTCACTCTGGGAGAACTCTGCAAAGCATAGCAGGTTGCCAGAGTGCCAACAGCTGTCACCAAGGATGGTTGTGGAAGTGGTTCGTCTGAAACCAATGTCTCATACATCTTTCCCTGAATTTGCAGGGGTGGTGCCATTGTCATTATCTTTCCTAGTGATCGCTCTTGTTTGCATCTATGACAACATGACATCTGAGGGGACTGAAGACATGAGTCAGCTTGCAGTTAAACCAGTTTATTGCTTCATATATAGACAGGGAACTGACTACCTCTAATGCTACAAATATGGCTTTGTGCAGTTTATGGGAAACATTTCTTTAAAAATACGTTGTGAAATTCTGAATGTTAATAAAAAAGAAAAATTATGAACATTTTGCATCCCGTGTGATAATCCAACATGTGTAAACTGCATGCCATAGAATGTCTGCAGGCATGTTTCTTTGAATCTGCAGGTAGCCCACTCAAAACAGCTTGGAGAACAAGAACTGCCTGTGTAAATATGTATTGAGTTATTCAATAACTCCTGTAATGATTATAAAAAGACATTATGCTGTCTTTTTGTTGTTGTTGTTGTTGTTGTTTTATTGTTTGTTTGTTTGTTTAATGATATTTTGGGTTGAAGGATTTGGCCAATGGATTTAAGGAACAATCCCAAGATGATCTAAATAATCTGGGAGTTTGCAAAAGTTGGAGTGTTTCTTACCTAGCAGTTGTGACATAGAATCATAAAATGGTTTGGGTTGGCAGGGACCTTAAAGATCGTCTAGTTCCAACCCCCCTGCCATGGACAGGGACACCTGCCACCAGACCAGGTTGCTCAAAGCCCCATCCAGCCTGGCCTTGAACACTTCCAGGGAGGGGGCACCCACAACTTCCCTAGGCAACCTGTTCCAGTGCCTCACCACACTCATAGTACAGAATTACCTCCTAATATCTAATCTAAATCTACCCTCTTTTAGTTTAAAGCCATTACACCTTGTCCTATCACTACGCTCCCTGATAAAGGGTCCCTCCCCAGCTTTCTTGTAGGCCCCCTATAGGAAGTGGCAGGCCACAGTGAGGTCTCCCCAGAGCCTTCTCTTCTCTGAACAGAACAAGCTCAAATCTCTCAACCTCTCTTCACAGGAGAGGTGCTCCAGCCCTCTGATCTTCCTCATGGCCTCCTCTGGACTCGTTCCAACAGGTCCATGTCCTTCTTATGCTGGGGACCCCAGAGCTGAATGCAGTGCTCTAGGTGGTGTCTCACAAGAGCAGAGTAGAGGAGGACAATCACCTCCCTTGACCTGCTAACTACATTTCTTTTGATGAAGCCCAGGATACAACTGGCTTTCTGGGCTGCAAGTGCACATTGCCGGCTCATATTCAGTTTTTCATCAACCAACACCCCCAAGTCCTTCTCCTCAGGGCTGCTCTGAATCCATTTTCCACCCAGCCTGTATTTGTGCTTGGGATTGTGCCGACCCAGGTGCAGGACCTTGCACTTGGCCTTGTTGAACTTCATGAGGTTCACACAGACCCATCTCTCAAGCCCATCAAGATCGGTCTGGATGGCATCCCTTACCTCTGAAGTGTCAGCTTCACCACCCAGCTTGGTGTCAACCACAGGCTTGCTGAGGGTGCACTCAATCCCACTGTCCATGTCACTGACAAAGATGTTAAATTGTGCTGGTCCCAATACCGACCCCTAAGGGACACCACTCATCGCTGGTCCCCACCTGGATATCGAGCCATTGACCACAATTCTTTGAATGCGACCATCCAGCCAATTCCTTATCTACCGAGTGATCCATCCATCAAATCCATGTCTCCAATTTAGAGACAAGGATGTCATGTGGGACAACGTCAAATGCTTTGTACAAGGCCAGGTCATACGACAGTCTCCTGCAATGCACATACATGTTCAGAGAACAAAATTATATAGCACAAATGAAAATGAAATGTGAAAAGCAGATCAAAGGATTATGAAATTAACTTCTGAATAAATACTCCAGGAACATATGACTCATCAATGTGTCTAATTTAGTAAGAATACTGCTTTACAAGGCAATGCAAATCTGAAAAATAGTCTATTGCCTTCCTTCAGACTTTTTTTGGAATACTCTGTGTTGATGCTAGGAAAAGTCTGATAATAATTAGAAAGGGAACAGTAATATATGCATGTATGGATGCATGTATTTATATACATACACATACAGCTGCTTGAATAACGGATACTGAAGAGATTTAGCCTATGCAACTAACCTTTGATTTCACTGTTCTAAAAGCTACATGTTCCAGTGGGATTATGGTACTATTGTAATCAACTAAGAGCTAGGCATACATACAAGGAATTAGATATTTTTTTCATTTTAGTTCCTCATTCATCACTGGATAAAGATGAATTCCAAGAGGCTAGTCACTCCATACTAATGATGATTCCTGGAGGCCATTAATTTCTCAGTGCCTACAAAGGCATCTTAGGAGGCTAGCTCAGCATTAACACCTACCTTTTAGATTCCCAGAGTTAAACAAGGTGATGCTGATGAGTGAAACTTTATGCTTTATGAAATCTTTAAGAGAGTGGAACTATATAAACACATAAAGTAAAAGTTCATAAACCTGACTTTGCAGGATCAGTTTTTGGTTCTTTCACTGCTGCCTTGTCCTCATGTTTATCAGTTTAAACCTGTTCTCTTTCACTACATAGTTTTGTTTGTGGAGGAAGATTGTCTTATTCTAGACACTTTTCTGCAGTTTCCAGTGTCAAACATTCAGTCAGAACATGGTTTCTGATCCTGTTCCAAAGCCTCAGTATGAAAATAAATTCCAGGTAATGTAATGTAACAAACCCAGTGGAGCTTGAATAGAACAGATCGACCATGCATTTGTTGGCCAGTTTGCAGGATTTATGCCAAGGCTGGAATGCATCTTAATGTGCATGAAATGTTCCTGTGTCTATACCCCTACCTGATGTATTAAGAGTGAAATGAGCCAAGCTCTAGCCACAGTCTGCAGCAAGTACTTTGAGTTCAGTGAGATGATATCCATGTTTTTAGTGTGTTGATAAAGATGTTTTTCAATATAGACTAAGCAGGCAGAGACTCTAATGACAGATAATTTACTATGGTAAACTGGCCCCAGTAAGAGACACTGTAATTCCTCCATCTACTTTTCCTATGTGAAAGGCAAAAATAATTTGTTTTCAGGGCAGGTTATGAGGCCCACATAGCTGATTTCTGCCCGTTGCCAACACAGCAGAGCAAAGATAGCCTTTAATTCCTTATGCAGCTCTTTCTGGAAAAGGAGGTGCCAGGATTTATGGGTTAATGATTCTCTTAAACAACCTTTTTTGCTTCTGGAAACAAAAGAGACAGTTTCCATGACTTAGGCTGTTCCTAAGTAGCAGTAGGGAGTTGCATTCCCGTTTCTTTGGGGTATTTGAACACTGATGCATTCTTTGGCCACCACCTTTGCTTGGATTATTCTAGTGAATAACCTTGGACTGGCTTTTCAGGCACTGCTTTATTCTATTATAAAGGATATGATTGCCTATGTCAAAACAACAATTAGGCAGAAACTGATTTCATTCAGAAATATTCTTCTGATATGGCCATACAAAACTGGTTATCCATTTGCACCCAACCAGTTCAGAAAAGATGGGCAGGATGTACTGTATATATTAGGAGCATAAAGGGGCATGGAGTCTAAACATAGAACACAAAAGAAAAACTACAGTAAAATGAGTAGGAGGTAATCAGAAAAATGGTGTATGTAGGCAATTCTGGCACTTTAATCTAAAAAAAAAAACCATGATTAATATATCAAAGGCCAGAAGGGACCACTGTGAAAATTTAGTTTTACCTCCAATGAACTTCAGGGAACTCTATTTTGTGTTGGAGTAGACTCAAAACAGTTTTGATTGGTATACGTGTTTGCAGAATGTCAGCGTAAATCAGGCTTGATATGACGATTCCCAAGGTATCTTTTCAAAGTTCGTGTAATTGCCTTTTACTGTATGATGAAGGTTGTTATTTCTCCATCTAATGCTGTTCTGAGAGCATTGAAAGCAATTAGGATTCAGGAAAATGTGTGCAAATAATCAGTCTGTGTTGACTCGTGTTGCTTGATTTTATATTGTTGCTTTGTATTTCTAGTATATGCTTGTTGAAAAGAAAAATGAAGATTAAGACAGGGCCTTAGAAATCTGTTCTCAACATGATAACCTAAGATGCATAATATAAATTATTATATATTTTGTAAACAAGATAATGTCATTGAATTTTTTTTTCAGAGAGAAACATTACATCTCTGTAAGGATTTATGCAAGTCCATCTACAAAGGATATGAATGCTTTCCACATTAAATCAATAAAAACAAAGTAAGCTACATAGCATTATATTTTTGTTAATATGTTATTACCTTTATAATATCAAGCACTTCTATCATCCACATGATACAGAAAAATAATTAAATATTGGCATAGTTGAGAAAAAATTATGAATTCTTGGCCTTGATTTTGAGAACCATTTAAGCACATGCTTGGAGTTAAGCAGAGAAGTGATCCTGTAGAAAGAATTATTCAGTAGGCTAAAACTAAGCAGAAGTGCTTTCATAGAATCATAGAATCAAAGAATCATAGAATGGCTTGAGTTGGAAGGGACCTTAAAGATCATCTAGTTCCGACCCCCTTGCCATGGGCAGGGACAGCTCTCACCAGACCAGGCTGCCCAATGCCCCATCCAGCCCGGTCCTGAACACCTCCAGGGATGGGACATCCACAACTTCCCCAGGCAACTTGTTCTGGTGCCTCACCACCCTCATAGTACAGAATTTCCTCCTAATATCTAATCTAAATCTACCCTCTTTTAGTTTAAAAATGTTCCCCCTTGTTCTATCACTATCTGCCCCTGTAAATTGTCCCTCTCCATCTTTTTTATAAGCCTCCTTCAAGTACTGAAAGGCCACAGTGAGTTCTTCCCGGGGCCTTCTCTTCTCCAGGCTGAAGAACCCCAGCCCTCTCAGCCTGCCATCATAGGAGAGGTGCTCCAGCCCTCTGATCATCTTTGTGGCCTCCTCTGGACCCACTCCAACAGGTCCATGTCCTTCTCGTGCTGTGGGCCCCAGACCTAGATGTAGGACTCCAAGTGGGTCTTATGAGGGCAGAGTAGAGGGGGACAATCACCTCCCTCACCCTGCTGCCCACGCCTCTTTTGATGCAGCTGAGGACACAGTTGGCCTTCTGGGTTTCAAGCACACACTGCTGCTTCATGTTGAGGTTCTTGTCCACCAGAACCCCCAAGACCTTCTCCACAAGGCTGCTTTCAATGAGTTCTTCTCTAAGTCTGTACTCCTGTCTGGGATTGCCCCAACCCGTGTGCAGCACCTTGCACTTGGACTTGTTGAACCCCATCAAGTTCACGTGGGTCCACTTCTCAAGCCTGTCCAGGTCCCTTTGGATGGCACCCCCCCCTTCTGGTGTATTAACTGCACCACTCAGCTTGGTGTCATCTGCAAACTTGCTGATGGTGCACTCAATACCAACATGTCATTGATAAAGATATCAAGCAGCACCGATCTCAAGACGGACCCCTGAGGGACACCACTCATCACCGGCCTCCACCTGGACACAGAGCCATTGACCACAACACTCTGGTTGCAGCCTCCAGCCAGTTTCTTACCCACTGAACAGTCCATCCTTTAAACCCACATCTCTCCAATTTAGAGATCAGGATGTCATGTGGGACCATGTCAAAGGCCTTACGGAAGTCCAGGTAGATGACATCAGTCAGTCTTCCCTTGTCGACCGATGCAGTCACTCCATCATTGAAGGCCAATAATTTGAATAATTTCAAATTACTGAAGTCAGACTTAAATTATAGCTGTCAGAAAAAATGGCAGGGCAACCCTGGAGTGAATACCAGTTCAAACACACATTTAGAATAATGGGAAGTAAAAGCCAAACTAATCTGGAAACAACATAAACTGAGGTGTACTCTCTTACAGTCATGCTCAAATGTGCCCAAGAAGAGTTGCATTGCTCAGGCATAGATCTAATCTTGCAAAAAAAGAAACATAGAAACCTATAAAAGTATGTATATATTTGTAGTTTTATAGGTAGGTAAGATTTTTCAGAACTGGACCCAGAGTCTGCAGTCAGAAAATATGCTGAATATAATGCTATACCTCAAATAGA
Source organism: Chauna torquata (assembly GCA_013399475.1). Lineage (NCBI taxonomy): Eukaryota > Metazoa > Chordata > Aves > Anseriformes > Anhimidae > Chauna > Chauna torquata. The sequence continues at coordinate 135,266 of VXAL01018534.1, forward strand.
GACTAAATCTAATTTGGGGACTGCACATTCTTAAATAATTGTGGACTGTGTAAGTCACCAAGGGCATTCCTCACTAGGGTGAATCTGGGTTCATCTGTTTTTCTGTGTATCTAGAATTTATTTCTCTATATTTTAAATGTCTCAATCCTGTCCTCATTCCTCAATTCTAGTCTGAATTAGGCTAGTCATATTCCAAAAACTGTGGAAAGAGATATATTTCTCCAGAGGATATTTATCAAACCAGTTTTTGAATCAACTTCTGAAACATCTCATGTTCCATTGACTGCAAAGGTGAATTAAATGGTAAACCAGAATGTGCACCTAATTTTTAGGTTGTTGTAGTTAGATGGTACAACTCCCACCCACAGAGTTTCTAGGTAAGTATGTAAAAATATCAAACAGCTTAGAGTTTTATAAAGTTAGGTAATTTTTTTCTTATTATGGCCTTTAAAAAGACCCATTGTAATTAACAATGAATTATTTGTCAAGAAATTCAACTTAAATATTTCTTCTGGATTTCTATTCTACTTCATCATAGCTTAAGATTACAAAACTGATACTGGATGAATTTCTGAAACATAAGTTCTAATTTAATAATTTAAAATTACTTAAGTGGTGTCACTTTTTTCATTTTCTGTTATTACTGTTTTGTCAAAATATTCAATTTTCCATGAAAACCAAAATTTAAGTAATTGAAGAAGTAGCTGATAAAAACACTGGAATAAAATCCATCTTTAGTTGTTTTTGGTTATAAATACCCATTTGTTAGGCAGTTCTGTTACTGTTGGTGAACAGACAGTTATCTGGTTGTTTTTATTGTCTGCTACTGCCTCATTTAGAGCCTCCAGTGGTGCTTTCGCTTTGTGCACACCCAGCAAAAGACAGTTCTTGCTTCCAGGAGTCTGCAAGCTAAACAAACAGGAGATACAAAATGCGGGAGATGCAGCAATCCCAGAGAGGGGCCTTACCAAATAACTGAAAGAACTAAAGATTTGAAATGTGGTGTTATGAGATGTTTTCAGAGTCACGAAAAAGCTAAAGATCATATATTGACTGGGTTAGTGTTGGAACCAAGGACTGTGGAGGTGGAAGCAGCTGTGAATAGGAACAGAAAGCCAGCAGGGATTCAGCCCTCACCAGGTAAGGAGAGTAAAGATGATTATGGGGTCTAAGCCACAGGAGAGAGAAGAAACAGAGGATGAGCTTCTGAAAGTACACTTAAAGTGTCTGTGTTAAAACAAATTAATAAACCAGACCGAAGGACCTACACTGTTCTCCTCACTACACTCCTAGAATAGTCATATCCTATGAACTGTCTGCTTTAGCTTGAGCGTGAGCATCGCAAAAGCTCTAGGCAAAGCTCAGAGAAACATCCAAATTCTTTTTCCAGCCTACTACCATGCTACAATTTGGATCATTTCCCTGGTCTTTTTATTCCTGTTGTTTCTCTGTCATTATGTTGCTTTTACGTGGTAAAGGTTTGGTAGCAGAGGGGCCACAGGGGTGGCTTCTGTGAGAAGATTCCAGAAGCTGCCCCATGTCAGATAAGAGCCAGATCCAGACAGCTCCAAAAAGGACCCACCAGTGGCCAGACCTGAGCCAAAGAGCGATATTGTTTGCACCTCTGTGAGAGCAGATTGAAGAAAGGGGGAAAAAACTGCTATGCAACAGCAGCTGGGAGAGAGGAGTCAGGAATAGCACTGCAGACACCAAGGTCAGTGAAGACGGAGGGAGAGGAGGTGCTCCAGGCGCCGGAGCAGAAGTTCCCCTGCAGCCCGTGGTGAGGACCATGGTGGAGCAGGCTTTCCCCCTGCGGCCCATGGGGTACCACATCGAGCAGATCTCCACATGCAGTGGAGCATGTGGGGTACCACAGTGGATGAGGCCTGAAGGAGGCTGCAGCCTATGGAGAGCCCTGCNCAGCCTGTGGGAAGCCCACGCAGGATCCGTTCGGGAAGGATGGCATCCCATGGGAGGGACCCCACGCTGGAGCAGGGGCAGAGTGACCATGAAGGAGCTGCGGAGACGAGGCGATGTGGGCTGAGTGCAGCCCCCATTCTCCATTCCCCTGCACCACTCATTGGGAGGATGTAGAAGAGGGTGGGTAGGGGGAAGGCATTTTTAGTTTGCTTTTAGTTTCTCACTGCTCTAGTTTGCTAGTGATAGTAATAAATTATATTAATCTCCCTATGTTGAGTCTGTTTTGCCTGTGACGGTAATTAGTGAGTAACATTCTTGTCCTCCTCTCAACCCTTGAGCCCTTGTCCATCATATTTTCTCCTCCTCTTCCTTTGAGGAGGGGGAGTGAGAGAGCGGTTGTGGTGGAGTTTCACTGCTCAGCAGGGTAAAACCACCATAGTCATGCCTTCTCTGCAACTGGTGTGGTCAGAGCCAGGGACTCTGGAACCATGATCCTTTTTTTTGTCAATGGCTCCCAAGTTTAGCTCCAGACAAAGGTCATAACAGAATGGATTCTTCTCTTCTCTTGCAAGTAAGGGGAAGTATTTAGAGATGGAGAGATGGCAACTTCCCTTTTCAGCCAATAAACATAAAAACTTGTCAATGTCCTGTTCTTCTCTGAAGAGATGCCACTAGCATTTCTTTTACTAGTAAGAAGTGATTTAAACATTTCAGCAATAGTAAAAAGCCTTCTGGCAGTGCTACATATACTAAATACATGCTCAGTGTCAAATAGCCTAAAGCACCAATATTGCCAACATTATCCCTTGCCTGCTGTAGGTGTGATTTTTTTTCCTTATACAACCGGTAGTAGACACTACTTTGCAGAATTGGAGACACCAGTTCAACCTGGTATGGTAATTCCTGAGCTCTTTCTCAACAAGGAACTTTGTAGGAAATTTAAAGTCTCCTCGTCATCTCTTCCTCCCAACTTCCTTAGTAAAACAAAATTTTAACACTATAACAAAGAACACAAGTCGCTACAACACTACCAAGGCCTCTGAGAGTACAGACCACAGATATGTGAACAGAGGTCTAAAATTTATATCAGTACAACCACCGGTTTGTCTGTCACTAACTATAGTTTGAGTTTTCAGCAGGAGTAGTGAGCAAGTTTCATATGAATTTCAGTGGACGTAAATTAACAGAAAAGTCAAACACTATTTCAGCACATGGGAAGTACTTTTTCCTTCCTGGGAACAGAGCAAATTTCTAGTCTCTTCCAGCTCACACCACTGGGAAGTTTTCTGTGGTGGTAATAGGGATCTAGCTCAAATGGTATTTTTTTAGTTCACCTAATAGAAATGAGATTAGAAACTGTTTTCCCTTGGTACAGAATTTTTTATTTATTTTCTTTTTTTCTATTGAAGATATTGCTTTATTTAGTATTTCAGAAATATTATGCTGAAATTCTTCAATATATTCTCCTTCGGAACAAGGATTTTTAGGGTAGATGATGAGGATATTTTGATATTGAATACCATGGTCATTTTGCTGAGATATTTGTAAATTTAGGCTGTTTAAACAGCAAAAAGTTTAATACAATTTTTGAGTCATATGCCTTCATTAGTATTGCTAATTAGGAAGTGATACTCATGTGAGATGTGTGAACAATGAAGTAAACCTCAATATATTGTACATTATAAAAGGAATGTTTGACAAACAAAAGTAACAAATAAGGCCAGACCTTATTTAATCTCAGTCTTGTCTGATTGTCAACACGTCGTCTGCTGTAAACAGTACTTGTGGAGAATTTCTAACTGTTTGCAGATCATTTATCCCAGTTTTGAGGATGCTGCTGGTAATGTGAAAGTATATGCTGTGTAGTTTAAGCTAGCTAGTTTATCTTCGTTGCCTATTGTCAATCTTCAGTAATTACTTTTAGCTATTTACTGTTGCAATGTCATTAATAATGTAAATCTGTTGCCACTTACTCTAATATCACGTGAAAGCATTCTGAAAATATGAACAAGATTAAAATTAGGGCACAAAAGTTAGGATTTTAAAGGAATTATATTTGTCAATAGAGAAAAGCATTCTCTTGGCTTAAAGAATTAAAAAAAAAAAAAAAACTTGTTCCTCTGTAGCATTGATATCAATTTTTAATAAATTGGAGTTTCTGAAAAATTACAAAATCGTTCTCATTATTTACTAATCGTTCTTAATATTTACCAAAGGGCGGTTTTATTATGAGATTAAACTTTGAAGGGAAATTTCTGTGCTTTTACTATACTGGTACCATACTGACCACAGATACATGAAAATACAAGCAGGGAAAATCAGGAAGGAAGAGAAGATGGAACAAAGCTTTCCAAATCAGTCTAATGTGTTCCATATTGGTGTGAAGATGGAGGCTCAATTCACTTTTTGCGTTAGGCATTGCTCATTTGTGGCCCTGAAAAGTACTCACTTTGTCTCTGACTCACAGATCTAGTGTTTGTAAGATGCAGAAGGAGACTTGGAAACTAGAAAAGATAGAGAACACAAAAGAGAATTTACCTGGGGCATTGCAAAAGCTTGGAATGAGGAGGCAACTCACAGAAGTCTTGCAGAACAGATTGGTAAGTGGTTTTCCAAACAGGAGTAATAGATAGGTAAAGGAGACGAGAAAGAAAAACCTCAGAAGCAATTATCACCTGGTGTATGATAACATTGTTCTTCATTTTTTTCTGTTTGTTTGTTCCCTTCTCAAGGCCTTCTCAAGACTTTTTTTTTTTTTTTCATATGAATCACAGAATCGCAGAATCGCAGAATGGTTGAGGTTGGAAGGGACCTCTGGAGGTCATCTGATCCAACACCCCTTTCTTTCCTCTTTATCATGGCTTGACCACAATGTACTTTTTGTCTTCGTAAATGAACAAAGCACAAGAAAATAAAGGAGTGTTTTTTGCTTTGTGGTCATCTGTCTCTTTCCATTCAATCTTCAAAAGCATTTAATTGTCTCTCTTTCTGCCTCTTCCCCACCTTATACACAAGCTACTTTTATATTTATCTTATATATTATTCTCCAGACAACTTTCATGATCAATAGATCGTGTCTAACTTTACTGTCATGCTTTGCAAGGGGGTTAACTACACCTTGTTCTCAGCCCTTGACCCAGACAGAGTGACTCCACTTTTGCTTTCTCTGTTTGTTACTTCTCCTTCTATTTCAGAAGATCATGATAAAATTTTCCACATGCCAGACCTAGTTGTTTGTCATTCTTTAACTTTCTCTTTTTTCACTCAGCTTTGAAATCCAGTTGTGAAGCAAGTGCTTTGGTTAACAACACAATAGGTGCCAAAATTTTAAGGAGAATATGGAACAGAATGGATGGATGTGGTAACAATTGTAAAAATAGTTAAAAACAGATGAAACATGCAGTGTTACATCCCAAAGAGTATTGACAACTTTCTACTGTATTGAAATTATAACTGAACAATACATAGAAAGATATTCTTTATGATACATTTCATGCTTCTTACAATGTTTAGCCTAAACATAGTTCTAGAGGCTAACATAAAATACCTGGGTATGTTTTCCTAACAATAGAAATGGAAATATCTGTAGGGCTGCAGTTCAGAACACCTGGTGCATATGCCTAGAATCAGCTAAGGTGTTTAGAAAGAACACACAAAATTTAACACAGGTTACCAGAGCACGGAGGTTGCTACAGTCACCAACATTTGCATGTTTCAGATTGGAGAAAGCCAGCAGACTGCCTTTCCACACTTTCTTCCAGAAATCTATTTGCTCTATATCAAATGAAACTAGCAGAAGGTGGGAACAAAATGCACAAAAGGAAGCTAATTACACAGCCTGCAGTTAAGCTGAGAAACTACTTACTGCAGGACACTGCTCATGGTTAAGTCTTTAACATTGGTTTATGGGGAGATGGGACACATTCATAGGTTGCTGAACAAATCAAAAACATGCCTGGCTTAGAGAGTTCTGAAGATACAGATGGTTAGAGGCTGGGAAAGAAGCTGGAGGAAATATGATATGTTTGCCCTGTTTTCATGGCTCTTCCCTGGGCATCTGCTTTTTGGCAGCTGTCAGAAATGGCATGTTGAGATAGACGGTGAGATTCATTAAAATCTCTCTTATGTTCTTGTGATCTTAGTGGAACTCAGACAGAATAATCCGACTGTGAATTAGCCGAGTGTCGCCTCTACCACTGAACTGTTGTAGGGTGGAATAGTACTCAGGGGGTACTTTACACTTCTCTAATGTAGACATCCACATCTGCCCTTGAAGGAAACAGACATATTCAGGCTTGATGCATTTGACCTACTTAATTGCTTTGCTTTTGGTGAGATCAGTCACAGCCCTGAGATACCTATTCCTCTCCATTGACCAGAAAAGGAGCCCAGAGTGAGTAGCTTAGAGGTAGAACTTTACATTTCAGCCATTATCATTACATTAGATTAATTCTAGCTGGAGTATCTTTCCAGTGATTTTGAGGCATCTGAGTCATATTTTGAGAGAAATAGAAATTAAAATAACTACAAGACAAACAAATTGCTGATTCCGTCTGCCCCACCCTAAAGAACTGTATTCCAATCCATAAGACATGTTACAAAATGAGGCAATGCTTGCATTGAACAGTCATGTAGATAGCAGGTCTAAACATATCAATTTTACAGTGTAATGACTTTTTCCACAAAGTCCAACATTGTGATAGAAACAGCAAGTAGAGAAAGTGCTAGAGCAACATGTTCTACAATGGTCAGACTGCTACAGAGGTCATCAATTCAGACACAGTCAAATAAGTGTAATATGATTGATTTACTGCAGTGTGCTGGCCCATATCCCTCAGCTTCAAAGAGTGAAAGAGACAGGATAAATCAGAACCAGCACAAACTAGCACAAATCTTAGAACCATAGAATATTCTGAGTTGGAAGGGACCCACAAGGATCATTGAGTCCAGCTCCTGGCTCCACACAGGACCACCCCAAAATCAGACCATACTGCTGACAGTGTTGTCCAAACACTTCTTGAATTCCGACAAGCTTGGTGCCATGACCACTTCCCTGGGGCTTGGATCAGGAAGAAAAAGCAGCTTTATAATTCTTGATCAAACATTCATCTATCTCCACACCTGTCTCCAGAAACTGGACCCAAAATAGGTGCCAGAAGAAAAATGTAAATTGAACAAAATTAGCTAGTGCTCCCCTTGAATACTATCACATCCTCCAGGAACTTGTGGCCAATAAAATTCTTGACTTGTGTTATCTACACATTCCACATAACTCGTGTTATCCATGCATTCCATATAACTCCTGTTATCCATATTCTCATGAAAGAGAATTCATGGATTTCTCCTTCATGAAATTTCCTAGCCTTTCCTTGAAGACATGTAAATTTTTAAAGTCCAGTTAACATCAAGTACTTAACAGAGATGCCTAGATTCCCCTTCTCTCATTGGAGAGGAGTTCTAGTTCACAACTCAGTACTACAGATGCAAGGCTCTCGGAAAAGTAGGGATCTGTCCCCTGCGGACTACCTCTCTCTGGTAGCTCTGGGAACAGTCAGCATGACGCACTTAGATGAATACCTGGTCATTTTTGTTTTCCAGTGTCATGTGAGGTGAGTCCCACAGTTTGTTGATGCATTTCCATTAACAAGAGTTACCCTAAGCTCCCAATTTAGGCATCAGGAACTTCCATCTCAGAACTACGTTCTTTAGCAGAAAATAGCTGTATACCCATATGCTATATACACATGTCAAGGAGGGGGTAATTTCTGCTCTTTAAAAAACATGGAGTGGTCCTTCCTTAGAAGAATTCGCTGATCTGCCCTGGAGTTTTAAACCAAATTGTTACTAGCGAAGAAGTCATTTTTTATGAAAATTTCTCAGGAAAATACACTTTTCATTTGCCATATTTGTGGGGAAAAAAAAAATCACAAACAGCATGAATTTAGAGAAAAATTGCTTACACAAACTGTAAAAGTCATGTCTTAGACTAGAAAATAACAATTGAATTTGTGTTATAGGGAGGCAGGGAAAAAGGGAAGAAGGAAACATTTTAGCTTCAGGACAATTTTTTTATTTTTTTTTTTCCAAAGTATA
>VXAL01018536.1:0-153889 GCA_013399475.1 Chauna torquata
CTGGCCCCACACATCTGGACTGGGGCCCCAAACCTCCATGCAGATGCTGGACCCGAATCATTGCCTGGGTGCAGGACCCCAAGCTGGGGCCATCCCCAAGCAGGGCAGGGGGACGCAGTGGCTGCGGAGGGGGCTCAGCACGCGGGGCCCTGCCGGGCGATGTTCTCGCCTGGCACACGGACCCGCGCGGGCTGGGGGCGGGTGGGCAGAATCTCGCGTGGAAGCGGCGAAAGAAAGTTTTTTGCTAAGCGTCAAAGTCAGTTTGTTTCGCTAGCACCAAAGTGTGACTACTCTGTGTTCTCATTTTTTTACTTCAGAAGTTGCTTTTTAGACATTTCCATTTTTTTGGACAGATGAAATAGTTTTAAAAGGAGAAATTGGAATGAACAGGGTTTCAATACACTTGGATTTTTTTTCTTGATAATTTCATTTTAACAGGAAAAAATGTTAAAATAAAAAAAAAATCTATACTTGAATGAAAAGTTCCCCTGCTCCTGGAATTTCCATGTGACAGGAAAGCCAGCTCCCACCAGGCAAAAGCTCCGGTGGCCACAGCAAACATCCTGGCAAACCCATCAGTGTTGTCCCCCCCCAAAAAAAATCTTCCCTCAAGGGCACAACCAGGCGAGCACAGTGCTGAGCGTTAAACCCAGCTCCTATCCCCCTGCTTCTGAGGCCTGGGATTTTCCGGAGGGCTCGGCTTGGCTGCAGCAGCGCGGGGGCTCCCCTTGGACGAGCGTTTGCTGCACACCCACTTCTGCAGAATCAGCTCCCGGCGGCAGGAGCCGACTTTCTTGGAAGGGGCCCCCCGGGATGGGTTTCTCAGAAGCGCCGTGCCCCGGCCCCGCTGCGCTGTGGCGAGGGGAGGGCTCCGCTTCCTGCCAGCAAACTTTTCTTTGGAGACGGACAGCTTTCCCCTTGCCCTTGCAGTGAAAAACTCCATCAGCCCTCTCTGTGCTCCCGGGCTTTGGCAGGGTGTGCTCCCATGCAGGCAGGGGATTTCCTGCAAGGGTCAGACCCCGCGCTGTGTCCGGGCAGGAGCCCTCCGTGGTTCCCCCTGCCTGGCGGGCACGCGATGCTCTGCACCCCGCAAACGCCCGCCTGGCACCCGCGGCACCGCTCCGGCCCCAGCAGCCGCCGGCAGCCACGCGGCCTCTATTTAGCCGTCTGCTCAAAAGGGAAATTTTCCTGAAGGTGGTAGATCAGGGTGGCTTTGCAACCGGCACAGTGGGCGATTCCCACGCACAGAGCGCTTGCGAAGGATGCTGGAGCCCCCCCTTGTTTTGGGGTGCGCGGGATGAGCTGCAGCCCGGCACACGGCTCTCCCCTCCCCGGCCACAGACCTCGGGCAGAGGTTGGCTGCCGGGGGTGGCCGTGACCCACAGCAGCACACGGAGGCACCGCAAGTTGTTGCCTGCCCCTGGCGTGACTAAGAGACGGTTCTCCCAAGGCATTTTTGTGGGTTCAAGGAGCTTTGTTTCCCTCCCGGATACATAAAAGCTGTTTTCCCACTCGCCTTCCTCTCTCTCCAGATCTGTAGCCTAACAGAGACCCAGCGTTCTGACTTTGCGAGTTATTCACCCAAATATCAGCCTGTGAAAAACAGAATATTTTTTTAAATCCCAACCTGGCACTCTTCTGAGTGAAAAATAGCTTTGCTTTGAGTGAAGAGCCTCGTCAAACCTGCGCTTGCCCTCTTTTCTCAACATAAGAATAGCCCCTTTGAAGACATCAAATAGCATCCGAGTGGGAAGGATTTGCACAAAAAGACATGGGCAGACTTCCACCAAGGGGAGTTTGTGAATTGAGCGTGGCCCAAAGATCCCTCTTTGTTCGTCTGTGTCAGCCAGGAAAAAAACCTTAGAGAACAGGAGCTGGGTGAGGAGGCACGGCTCAGCTGGCCAAGCCGGCGTTCCGTACGGCACCTTGCACGGCGGGCTTTGGTCCTGCTCCAAGGGGCCACCTTGCTCTTGCCACAGCTGGAAACCCCACTGCTGCGGGGACATTAGGGCTGCTGCAAGCAAGGGAGATTTACGGGATTGCAAGAGGCCACAGATGCTCATGCTGAAGCGCTAAGCTCCCAAGAGAGAGGGGAAAAAAGGAAGGAAAAAACTTCCTTTATTCTGCAACAGGCAAAGCTTTAGGCATGTCTCATCTCCAAAAAGATGTAACAGAGGCAGCAGGATTTATAACCGTTGGATCAAACGGTATGCATAATGCGTAGTTATAAAGCACCGAGACACGCGACTGGAGGACAGTTAGCGTCGCTTAAGTGATGGGGTCCCAGGCGCTGGTGTCCTTCTCTTCCAGAAAAATCACACGTTCCAGCTCCTCCAAGCAGGATACTCACCCGCACTCTCTCATGCCTCTACAGTCATTCCCCAAACTCTTATCTCTGGGAATTTTTTTCTCCCAGGGCTATGTTGCTTTTTTTTTTTTCCTCCTCCGGAAAGTGTCTGCTTCTCCAATCAGAATATTGAAAATCTTTTAAAAGTGAAAATTTTCAAACAAAGGTGGTTACCTGGAATGGAAAAATTCTCACTTTGCTGTAAGGTTGGCAGAAAGCTAGAATCTTCCACGGAAAAGGTTGGTTTGGGTTTGCTTTAAATCCCACTGAAGGCAAAGCGGCTCCAAACCAGGCAGCAGCCCCGTCCTGCCAGGAAAGTTCGCACCGAGCCGGCTCCAGAGCCCGTTTGCCACGGGTTACGGGTTTGCCATTGCTGGCAAAGGGGTGGTGGAGAGCACGGCAGCTACAGCCCCTTTGTTTTCTGTCTTTTCCTCTATGGCAAGAGTAACTTAAAAAAAAAAAAAAACTGAGTTTTCTAAAGATGCTCATTTGAAAATCTGTGAGTAGTTGAAGATGAGAACAACCCCCCTGAACTTTCTGCTTCCTGCCGCTCTCCCTCCTTCTTTCAAGGCAAAATAAAGAAAAAAAGCGATGGAAAGATGAGAAAAGAAAATTGGGAATGGGAAAAGAGGGAGAACAAGGGAAGAGGGCTACCTTTTCCCTTCCAGACTAGTGTTTTGGGGAGGGAGCTGTGCATTTACGCAGCTTAGCCCCAAATTCCCATCCCTTCCAAGGTAGAAAGTTTAACAGACGAGCAGAAACCAAAATACACCAGCCATTTCCATGGCGTTCTTGCAGCACCTCCCGGCGCTGTGATGCCCAGCGTGGTGCTTCCCTCGGGGACCCGGGCCGGAGCTGAGCCGCGCTCCCTTTCCTCCGCCGGGCTCCGGGGCCGGACCACCCCGGGCTCACCTGGGCAGCACCCGCGCCCCGCTGCCATCACCGTGGGATGGGCGGGCACGGGGAGACAGGGGCAGGGTCCGTGCCGGGGGGCAAGCGGGCGGCCCTGGGCGCTGCCAGCGGGCTGGAGGAAGCCGGCTTCGCCTGGACGTGCTGGCGGGCCCGCGGCCGCTGCCGCTCTTGGACCCCGTGCACATGTTGCGTAAGGCAAAGAAATGATGCACCGAGTTACTGTAAGTGATGAGAGGCTCCTGGCTCCCTTTTAAAGCGACAGGCTGCCGTTTGCACCAGCTTCGGCACTGCTCCTCCTGCCCCGTCCGGTGTGTCCCCCCCTTCAGCCGTGCAATGCCAGAAAGCCCCTCGGCATTTCCCAAGTGAGCAACCCCCAGCGAGGGGACAGCCTGAAACCCGTGGCCCTGCTTCAGAGCTGCTTGCAGAGAGGGGGAATATTGCAGGGGGTGCAGCATCGCTAGCACAGCCTTGGAGCTTGGCTGGGGTTTGCAGCCCCTCTGGCTTGCAGCCATGCCGTGCCTCAGTTTCCCCTACTTGCACAGCAAGAGGAGGTCAGGCAGCCGGGGTTCAGCTGGGTTTTGGTGAGCTGAAGCTAATGGTTAAAGGAGAGACAGCACGGAGGCAAAAACGCCAGCGCCTGGGTGTGCTGCTCCCACACACGGAGAGGAGGATGAGGCGTGGGGGGTCTCCAGACAGGGACCAATTTTCCTCTGTGCCTGCAAAGCCTCAGCATAGGCGAGGGAGGAGGCTGCAAGCCGAGGGGCCGCAGATCAACGTACCGCAGCGTGCCAGCGGCGACCCAGCCCCAGGGCACCACGGCACCCCAACGAAGCCAGACCCCACGTGCCTGCCATGCCGTGCCATGCCGTGCCGTGCCGTGCCGTGCCGTGCCGTGCCATGCTGCGGTGTGCCAAGCTGTGCTGCTGGCACCCAGAGACCCAGGACGCCTGGCTTCTCTCTCCCCACCGGCATGTGCAGTGTTTTTATTTTTTTGCCTTTCCCCTCTTCCCTTTTTTTCCTTTATCTGCTTTTCAAATAACGTTACTCATCCAGAGCGGGACGTCTGCGCGCACCGCTCCCGGTGTTTGTCTGCATTGTTTCCTTAGGGGAGATGTTTACCCGCACGCGGTGACTACTTGTCTGAGTCGTCACGGTGCCGAGCGGCGGGGATTACTCATGGTGTAAGGTTTAAGAAAGGCGGGGGGGAGGCCAGACTTGGCCCTTTGTCTGCAGTTGTTCATTTCTCGCTCTTTGATATATTTTTCCCCTCCTCTCTTTCTTCCTCTGCCAATGCTCTCTGTCCCGGCTCCCCGAGCTCCCTCCTCCTCGCCCTTACACCGGAGCATCGGGCCAAACCCCCGCGGGGTGCCAACCAGCCTTCGCTGCCGCACCGACGCAGGGGGGGTCCCCGTCCCCTCGCACCCCCCCAGAACCAAGCCCTCCCCATGGGCCCCCACTGCAGCCACCTCTGCCCGCTCCGCAGTTGCCCGTTCCGCACGCTCTTGGCCCAACTTGCCCCACGTCTCTGTGACGACGTCCCCGCACGGCACCTGCCCACCACGGTGCGGCCGCTCTGCAAATTCGGACCCGTGCCGGCCCCGGCGTCCCCCACCCGGCCTCCCCCTCCTCCTGCAGCTCCATGCCGCTCGCCGGCCTCCAAAGAAGCCCCAGACCTGGCGTGTGAAACCTCAGCCATCATTGGGCGTGGGAGTGTGGTAAAGCGGGGGAAAGAGGGGATAAGGGGAAAGCGCCAGATCTTTGCTTCACCCAGGGGTCCCTGAAGGCTGCCTGCCGAGGGCTGATGTGTGAATTCCCACGTTCGTAGTGCCGGGGCACAGCCCTCTGTTTTAAGTGCGTGCTTGGGAAGACTCAACAGAAAAGCATTTGGGTCACTGTCCTTCCCTTTCTCCATGCAAAACTGTGGCAGATCAATGAATATTTTAAGAAAGAAATATTTCATTAAAAGAGTTGATTGCTTAATGAACTGTCCCTGTGAGCCATCAAAATGCAATGGTTTTTTTTTTTCCTCCCTTTAACGAAGGCAAAGATTCATATCACGAAGAACTGGCTTATCAAATTACCGTAATAGCCTGTGTAGACCAAGCCCATGGAGCGGCTCGGGGTGGCCGGGGGCTGCCTCGCGCGGGTGCCGGGCACGCGGCTCCGCGATGCTGAACAAGATGGGACCAGACTGGGTCCTTGGGCGCTCCTGCAACACGATCTGTAAATAACAGCAGTGGGGATGGCATGAAGCACGTCTGTTTTCCTTTGGGCTGCAAACACTGGAAAGGACAGAAAATTATGCCTTTTTTTTCCCCCTGAAGAACATTGTTAAAAAGGGAAAGTGTCTGGTTAAAAACCCATTAAAAACCAGTTCTGATGTATTTCCCGGATTTGCACCAGGGCTTGAGCCTCTTTTTCCTGGTTAAAACAGAATTATTAAATGATTAAAACAGAAAGGAATCCAAAAATTGAATTGGCCCTCTCCTGTCGAAGCTGCTTGTTTGCTTTTGTGCCATGACAGACACAACTCAGCGCTGCCCTTTGGTCCCTGCTCCTCCAGCCCTGCTGGGGCTGTGGACAGGAGGGGAGGGCATCGTCTCCCTTCTTTGCTCCCTTGTGAAGTTTCCATTGCATCGCCTTTTGAAAGTTTATGAGTGAAAATATTCCTACTTGTCTCAGGTTTTGTAGCAGCTCCGTTGAGGACGAGAGCTGCCAGGGCCGCTGCGCAGGGCGGCCGTGCCGCGGGGTGGGGAGGGGGTGGCTGGGTCCTGGGCTGGCAGGAGTGGAGTCATTAGTGGGTGGGAAATGAACAATCTCTCTCCAAGGAACAACCAATTTTCCATCAATTAGAGCGAAGCCTCTTTTTGTCTTATTGTAAAATTAAGTTTTGCTGATTGGTCATTACTTTCGTCTGGCGACAATTCATTAAAATTTACACGGGGAGGATGTCAACAGTGCGGCCGGGGAAGAAGGAGAGGCAGGGCAGCGAAGCAGCTGGCGCTGCATGGAAACGGGGGTTTGGAGGAAGGCTCAGGAGGTCAGGATCCGGCCTGCCTAATGCTCCAGCAGTGGGACCCGGAGGAGGAGGGCAGCAGCCCCTAGGAGCAGGGCGGCAGCAGGGCTTTAAACTCGGCCCGTGCGGGAGCAGGGATGGGCAGCGGCAGGGAGCGAGCCGGTCCTGCGAGACCAGCTGGGGAAGTCACCACCAGCGCCTTACCGTACGCACATGTGCGTGCATATGCATGCAAGCAAACAAGAAGCTTTCAAAATTGAGTCCAACAACGGCTCAGGGCTGCCTCCTTCGCAGGACCAGGGCTCCTTGTTCCCCATCTCATTCCCCAAACGAACAACAGAAGTTTCTCAGCCTGCTGCTCCGTTCACATGCACCTCGAGATCAGCCGCGTCCGTGCTGTAAGGAGCTTTAGCGGGCGTTGGGGGGCCCTAATCCAGCAAGAGCCCCTCCTAAGTACTCTCTGCCCTTTGGAAAACTTCCCTTGCAAAGCTGCCTTTCGGCGAGCCTGACCCCAAGCTTTTGCGTTTATTTACTTATTTGTAAATGTTTCTCGATGATTCCAAATCTGGCACTCATCCGCGCTGCTCTTCTGCAGAAAGGAGCTGCAGAGCGCGTTGCCTGTGCAATCCCTTCCCAGGGAAACGGGCAGGGATTAGATCATCAGATGGCGATTGTGAAAGCTAAGTGAGTATTTACTGTAAGAGGGCTTTGATTCAGCAAGGCGGGTGTTTAAGTGCTAAGTCAATGGGATGGAGAATGTGCTCCTGCGCTGGGCTGAACCAGAGCCACGGCCGAGCGCTCCCTGCCCACGCCGGACACCTCGCTTTTCCCACGGCCCTCAGCTCCTGGTCTCTCGAGACGTACACCGACATCGCTGTCCTGCAGCAATGGCCGGGTCTGGAGGAGGTAATGATTCAATGATTTAGCAGGAAAAAGTCAGGTTCTCACCAGGTTCTTTTCTTTTTCTTCTGAAAAAGAAACCCACTACAAGCTTGCAGGAAGAGCAGAAGTGGTGAGATCTGCATTTGGTACAAGCTGGATTTTTTAACAGTATCCAACTGGGTGTACCGGGTCAATACATGGATGTTTTGCTCCACGTACTTTTTTGCCACTCTATTTATAACTTTATTTGGGACCACAGAAACTGAGGTTTTCTATTGAAAAGTCTTTTCATGTTCTTTCATGACCTTTGCTCAGGAATGACCCAATTTCACTCAAAATGTGGCATATACTATTCCTCAGGTGGGAGGAGAACCGGCATTCAAAATTGGGTCAGTTTTCTTTACAAATGCTGCCATTTACTAGTAGTTTTTGTTTGTTGGAAGGACTGGGTGCTGCTCAGAGTGCCACTCGTGGCAGAGGGGATGGCTGCCGTTCTTGACTTGAGAAATGGGTCGATCTTCATGGGAAACCACTCGTCACCTCTGTCCGTGCTCAAGGACTTGCTGCCTTTTGGCCAAGACCTTTCGCCCCCAAAGGGCTTGGACGGAAGCGGTGCCTGGGTGGTCCCAAGGGCCCTGCGCTGGGTGCAAGGACCGGGCAGGGACCGGGGCTGCTCGGAGCCGGCCGTGGTGCTGTGCCCACACCGGGTGCGTAGTGCCCTTCGGTCCACGTGCGTGGGCTGTGGTTTGGCCAGGAAGGCTCCGGTTCACCCCAAGAAAGATGCAGAGGGGAACAAGAAAGCAATGAGGAGGAAACACTCGATACCCTGACCTAATTCAGAGCCTAATCCGCAGCCCGCCCTAATCGGGGGGATCTGAATCTTTAAGTCTGATCTCCCCCCCAGCAAAGCAAATGGATAAACGCAGTGGGACCCGGGAGATGCGGGCCAGCTGCCGTGCATCCGCAGAGGGCCCCAGGAGGGCTCCTGGGGACAGATCTGGCTTTCAATGGGGAGCGATGCCCGGGGGGGACATCACCACAACCACAGCCTCTCCTGGTCCCGCGGCTTGGGAAGGGAACGCGGCCTTGGTCCCCCAGAACGGTGAGAGTCACGAAACTTTGCTTTTTGGAGCCGCTCAAGACGGGACGGGAGGGAAGATGCCTTCGGAGAGCAGCAGAGCCATGGACCCTGTGCTTAAACCCTGTGGGAGCTGCGGGGTGGGCAAAGCTGGCGATAAACCGGCTAAAACCAAGCGAGAAGAAAGCAAAGTGTCCGCTCTCGGCCGTCTCCCGCTTGCGCCGCGTTCCTGCCGCCGCTTCTCAAATGTGCAAATTATGCAGCCATTTCACGGGACACTTAGGAGTCAATTTGCAACGCGGCTCAGGGGGGAAATTGGGCACATAATTCCCCTGAACAATAACCGGCAGCAGCCCGGTTAATTTAACTCCGAGCCTGCACCTAGTTAGCGCTTGCCGGGGGGAGGATGCTGCGGGTGCCCGTGCCGCGTGTCCCCATCCCACGGGGGCTCCGCTCGCGGGGACGCGGGCGCAGCGCTCGCACCCCCCATGCACACGCGCCGCACACCGCCGGATCCGGCAGCCCAGAGCACAGTGGCAGCAGGCTGTTCTCATTACAGCCCAATGAGGCTGTTTACTCACCCAGCTGGAGACAGTTAGAGAGTGATAAATAATGAAAGAGAAAACATGATTTTCCCCTCTGTGGTTTCTATTTGTGTAACCATATGTCACAGCTCAATACGGCAGCATTTTTTTCTGCTTTATTCAGGAAAGAGTTGATTTTTTCCATAGAGTGGCTATTTTTTTTTCCCCTCTTCTTTTCTCTCTCTCTCTTTTTTTTTTTTCTGGTGCAATGACAAAAGTATTTCTGTTTGTTTTCCTGTGAAACTCACTCATATTCAGTCTCCTTAAAGTCTGGCTTGTCCCAACTGTGAGGGTTTGATAGCACTGTTCTCAGCTTCTTTTCAAATACCTGTCATGTGGATATGGGGAGAAGAACCAGCTGAAAACAGAGCAGTGAAGGAACACCACCCGAAGCGAGGTCTGAGGGAAGGGTAGGGACCGGTTCTCTCTGAGGCTGCAGCAACTTTATACCGGAGAATAAAACGTGGGAGTTTTCCCTGGCGAGAGGAGGGAGGGTTAGATGGGCGATAACGTCGCTCCTGTGACATTTTTGCCAACAATGCTTTCCAAGCGCTTTGCAAGGGTGGTAGAGCACCGTTCCTGCTGTTGTGCAAGCAGGGAAACTGAGGCACGGCGTGCTGCAGGGATTTACTCCAGGCGCAGCTGCAGAGCCGAGCCAGCCTGCTGACGTCTGGCAGCGCCGAGCACGCCGGCATCTGCAGGGCTCTGTCCCGGAGCGGCTGCAGCGCTGTTCCACCCGGCGAGCCCAGCGCTGCGCGCCCCATGAGCCCTGGGGAGGGCAGGTCCCTGCAAGGTCGTGCTCGCTGCCCGCAGGGAACCGTGGATCTTCCTCCTGCAATTATCCCCCTGGCTTCCCCCACCGCCCTATCTCGGCTGCCGGCGTCTCTTCTCCTGCCATGCCCCCGGAGCCTGAGGTCTGTTTTTTGGAGGTCTTGGCACACTCTGCTGCTGCGTTGCCCCTCGGCCAGGGGCATGCAATGTACTTTCTGCCTTAGCAAGTTCTCCAGCTTCATAACAGCCTCTTCCCGCAAGATACGGTGTTTTGGGAGAGCAATTATCCCAGTGACCTCATCCATGTCTGCAGCATGAGGTCACCAACGTGCAGGGAGGTGCGCACCTAGCCCGCTCCAAGCGGGTGCGCCGGGAGCTTGGCTCATCCCAATCCCACATTTGGGCTCACTCTGGAGCCCAATCCCGTCGCCGAGGAAACGGGCAATTAATTGTGGCATAATTCCCCAAGGCCAAATTAGATACCCGAGTGTAGATGTGGTGGTGATAGGAAGGGCGCAAGAGCCTGAACGGCACAGATCACCAGTATCCCTGCCTGACGCATTGTCGTGGGATTTCGGAGAGCTGCGCCTTTGTCCTGAAATTGCACCGCGTATCGTGTCTCCCTTCCACAGACCTCCTGAAATGAGACCCACCGACCCTCTGTGCCGCCCGCCTTCGATGGGGTGCGGGTCCCAGTCCTTAGTGTGTAACCGCAGCGTGCGCACGGTGTTAGCTGCGATGCCTAATCCCTGCAGCCAGAATCCCAGACCTCTGCTGTGTTCGATTTACCTCGATTAAATTGAGCAAACACACCTCCTCATATGGCTGATCACTTTTTTGAACGTACAAAAGCCATTTCTCTGGAGGTTTGGTGTGGAATAATCCCAGTGTGCCTGGAAGGGAAAAGATCACCCCCTGCCCCCCAGCCCTGCACACGCACACGCGCGTGTTACACAGGCATTTGCACAGCACTTTGCTAGTCCCTCCGGGTGACATTTGTGTCTGCTCCAGTGGTACCCAGCAGCACGGCTGCTATTTCGTCACCCGGGTTGGAGCAAGTCTGGTGTTTCATCAGCTGCACCACCTCCTCTGGTTCTCAGAGGTGAGGTCCCAACATTAGGAAGCACGCTGGGAAAACACCGTTGTCAAAAATATGCACACACTCATATACACCCAAGTGCCGAGGAGCAAGCTGAGACCTGAAGCTGCTGTTACCGAGACCGAAGCCACCACGTCCCCAGCAAAAACACCCAACTCCAACTCTGAGCCATGCATCGAGTATCTGAACACTTTCAGCATCGATGGAGTTGTCCTTTTTTAAAGCAATTTAACTGAGTAAAATCAGTATCTTCTTGCTCCAGGTCACAGCGAGCTCTCGGTGTAGGACTTGAGCTGGAGAGGAGGGGAAGACAGGTCCCGCTGGCTGCCCTATCATTCTTCACAGGCTTCCACCAGCAGCCCAAATGCGCTCCTCTAGCCCCAGGTCCCGCTCCTCTCCCCACAAACATCAAAAAATAAGGGCTGGGGATTTGTTGCAGGTTAATTGAGGTTATTTCATATTAAAGCCCCTTGCTTCTGCAAACTGAACCTTTGCAGCAGAGCACCAGTGGTTTCAACGTGCCGCGCTACACCTCGCTCAGTGCAGGGCGGGTTTGCGCTCAGCAGAGATGTGGATGCTTCCCCGCTCAGCTCTCCCCGCTGCGGCCCGAGGTTGCTGTCCTGGCAAACATGGGCCATGCCACCCCTTTACCTTGCCACATCAGCCAGCTAAGCCCTTCCTGCTCAATGCTGGTGCACGGTCGTGTGCGGACCTTGCAAGGAACCCTTTAGACATCACCACACCGCTACCCTGAGCACAGCCTGCCCTGCACCCCTGTTGCTTGGAGGCAGACCTGCGAAAAAAAACAAATTTCTTGCCCCCGTGTTGAATGCCAGGACCGAGGTCATCCTGGAGACCACCGAGGTGGCAACTGGAGGGAGTCTGCAGCCTCCGGAGAAGATGCCCATCAGCTGGGAACCGCGTCTGCTGCGATTGTATGGGAAAACCAAAACGGCTTCCTCCGGTAACATCACTGCCCGCAGAGCTCGCGTCTCCGGGCTGGCAGCCCCTGTGCCAGGAAACACAAAGGCTCTCCACGGCTTTTTCCACTCCTGGCTGTGCAAACACACGGCCTCTGCTCCTGCCAGCAGCATCCGCCTCTGCACCTCCCCTGCCTGCCAGCCCGGCACCGCCTGGGTTAACGGGAGGCGGTTGGATGGAAAAGGCCCTTTTATTTTAACAGCAGATACAGAGAAGAAAAAGCGCTAGAATCATTTATCTGGCTCACAGTTTCGCTAATGCCCTCGGCTTTAGGCCAACGTGAGATATTATGAGGTAAATCGGCCAAGTCATGCTACACAAACATTTCAAAAAAGAAAGATATTTTCAGGCTCTTGAAGGAATTCAGCCCTCCCCCTCTGCCCTGCGTCGGGTTACTGCAGGCCTCAGCCGGGGCTGTAGCCCACTTCACGTTGATCTGAGCATTTTTTTTTTTTTTTAAAAAAAAGGAGAACTTGGGCCAAAAGACAGCACTCAGATTTGGCACGGGGCTTGCTCCACGACGCAACCGTCCTGGAAGGCTGGGCACCACACGGAGCTTCCCTGGGTGCTACTGGGATGCTCCGTCCTCGCCCACCGCCCCGCGGGCACCCCAGGAGAGGGAGGGAGCGAAGGGGAAGGGCAGGGCTGGGGGTCCGGCAAGGGGGATTTCCCGAGGTAAAACATGCCTTTATGGTCCTGCGTAGACAGCTCTTTCCTCTTAACATCCCCAGACTTGCCCTAAAAAGGGCCCAAAAGCCAACCTGCCCAGCCACACCGCACCGCTGGACGGCTCCAAGGGGAGCACTGGCGAAGGCAGTCCCTCGGCGCCTCCGCTTGGTGCCGCGGGACGGGTGCTGGTGCCGGTCCCTCCTGCCTGGGTGCACACAGCACATCAGAGCCTCCTGCACCCTTCATCCGCAGCCCGAAAAGCGAAACATTCTTGTCTGGGTAGTGGGCACGGATGGATTTCTGGGTTAATAATGGATTTTAAAGTCACAGGAACTATGTATGTTCAATAATATATTTTTTATTACTTACAATGTTTAAATCAACATGTTTTGTTATTTAATAAAAAGCCATTGAAAATGTCTTTCCATTCTTGTTCCTGTGTCCTGAGCAGTTCATTAAAATGCCCACCTTTCTCGTCATAAAACCCATGTACGCAGGCTAATAAAATCCAAGCATGTACTACTGAAGTCCCCACATACAGAATAAAAAACAAAGACACAAAAAAACCCTGTGGCCCGTCTTCCAAGTGCCCACGTAAAGCACAGCAAAAGCTTTATGCCACTGCACTGACACCCGCTCAGACGCGTGATTACAGCACCAGGAGAGGTGACAAGTGCCTGCGAGGCTCGGGGCTGGCCCAGGTGGGCTTAGCAGGGGACGGACCCCAGTACCGGGGGCTGCCAGGGGGCCCGGGGCCGGTCTCGGTCCCACGCCACCGCTTCCCAGCTGGGAACTGATGGGGAGCGGGGACGTGGCCGGAGGGTGGACGTGAGAAGTCGTCATCCCTTCCCCAGCCGGGGGGAATGTTTGCTGGAGGGTTTGCAGTTCGGCTTGGTTGGTTTTTATTGAGGAAACCTGCCTGAACGGGGAGCCTGTTACCCACAGTCACGGAACGATCTCGGTTTTCCACCCGCCCGGAGGCGGAGGTGCTGCGATCTGGGCTTCGCTTCCACCTGAGCTCTGGTGGTGCAGAGGCAGAAACCCCCAGCTGCAGAAACCCCCAGCTGCAGCAAGCTGGGCCCCACGGTGCCGCTGCAAGTAGCCAGGCAAGAAGCCGCTGGCTTACAGGCTCGTTTCCCTTCCCTCCCCAGCCGCGTCTCGGAGGGTGAGAGCAAGATGGGCTCAGCCCAGGTCTCTGCACCATCGCCAGCTCCTGGTGTCACATCAACAGTGGGGAGCTGGTGGCACCTGCCCTTCCGCACGCAGGGCTGGGAGACCCGCTGGAGAAAACAAGGTGCCCTCCTGGGGGTCTTCCCACCCCTGAAGGTGGGTGGTGGGGACAGCTGGGCAGCCCCCAGCCCCAGGATGCATCTGTCCCTGAGCACCCACAGCCTCCAATCGATGGCACGCTGGGCAAAACGCTCCGGAGCATCATTACAGTAACGGCCTGACCGCAAAACCGGTCAGCTGTCCGGGGGTGACGAGTTCGTCTCCCACCACCCCGGGCACTGGTGCACTAACGAGAGGCAGCAGCACCCTATCCCTGCCCACCCCTTGCTCTTGCTTTTGTCCAACCCTGCTGAGATGCCCAGAGCCTGCAGCCGCCGCACGCCAGCCCCGAGTCCCGGCTGCACGCCGGAGCATCCGCCAGCACAGCGTCGCGCTCCTCGTCCCCCCTCCGCCTGCTTCCTCCCCCGGGGAGCCCCAGCGCTTTGCTGGAGGGCACAGAGTGAATCATCCAGTAACACAGAAATCTCGGAGTCCTCTTTAGATGTCCCAGGAGGAGGCAGATCTGAGGGAAGGCAGCGGAGAAGATGCCTGCAGCAATGTCAGTGTGAGAACAGCCGGGCTGACAGGATTCAGAGCGGGGATTAAGGTTGGGATCAGGGATGCAGGGAAAATGAAAAAAGACTCTGGCTTTCAGGCACGCCTCCGCTGTGTTTGTCTTCTTGTTTGCTCTGGAGGAGGACGGGCTCCCGGTGTACTCAGCTTTAAAAGGCCCCGGATCACCTTCCCGAAGGGGCCAGGGTTCACGTTGGCACCGCATCCGGAGACGTTTGCGAGGGGAGCAAGGATGCGGAGGGCCTGCAGGTACCAGGCGGGCATCTCCACTGCAGCCGGCCCAAGTGCCGTGCCACGGGCGGACGCGCTAAGTGGCACTGAGCAGCCGCGGGTCCCTGAGGGACATCTGTCTTTTCACAGGGTTTCTGAAGTTCCACTGTTTCGCTTCCTGATGAAACTGCTCCTACCTCAATCCTCCGGAGTCCTTCTCATCTGGGAACTTCTCTGCCTTCCTCCCGTGCCAGGGCAGCAGGCACACCAGGGCACTGACACGTTCCCTGCCAGCTGCAAATCCACTTGCTCTAAGGTGGCATTTTATTGTGCCTGGGAGAGTGGAGCGGCTGCCTCTCCCCATGCTCCAGCCCCTGCTAAAAGCAGGACCACAGGTCATGGGAACCTCACAGAGCGCGAGAAAGGAGGAGAAATAAGCCAGGCCAATTACGCAGCTCATTTAGGTGCAGGAAACTGGGACCCGCTGTAGGCAGACAGACAGACACGAGGCTGCAAGGTCACCGCAGAGCTGGACGCTGCAGCAAGAAACGGGGTTACTGCGGGTGGATGCAGTCTGCGTTGGGACGACAGAGAGGGCTCGCACTCATTCCCCACCACGTACTGAGAGCTTGTCCCTGACGTGTGCCACCCCACGCACGGTCCCGGGGCCGCCCGCCTGCTGGGAGCCGGGTGCCCGTGGGCCTCCAGCAAAGCGCTGACCCTCGCACCCATCGCTGCAGCGCTGGGGCTGATGCTCAGGGCGTTCCTCTCGGCAAGGCCAAGTGTCAACGGGACCCGCAAGTCCCAAGTTCCCACATTCCTGCCCCTCTCCTCCCAACCCAGAGCCAGGAGGGGAGGCAGAAGAGGGGGGATAGGATGGGGAGCCCCACACCCGCCAGCTGCCACCTGCTCCCAGCTGCTCGTCACCCGCTGTCGCAGCTCCGCTCTGCTCCCCATATAGACTCCCCAAAAAGGGGCTGCCGTGCTTTCTGCACCCTGGCAAGCTGAGCTGGATGTTCAGCTTTCCAAAGGCTGCTTCGGGGTCTTCCTCCCCAGTTACAGCACTAACACAGGGCACAGAGCAGCCCCCAAAGGGGGCACACTGCAGCGTTTCCCCTTGGTGATCCAGGGAGGAGAGGAGACGGTGAAAGGTGGGCACCAGGGAAAGCAAAACGTGCCTAAAGGTGCATTTCCAACAAGAAGGAAGAGTCCCACGCTGCTTCTGACCCAGACAGAGGTGGCGGGTCTCCAGGGGACTCAGGGCTGTCCCAGCCTCCATCGCCCCCAACTCTCAGGCCCCGGGGCAGCCCCCGGCCCCCTCCAGCTCTTCTCAGCCAGGGTCGCACCCAATGCTGCGCAGCCGGAGGACGTGGCAGACCCAAACACTCTCCAGAGCACCACTGGGGCGGCTTTCATCCAGATGCTCTGCACCCATCCACTGCTCCGGTAGCATCCCCAGCCAAAACAAACCTGGACTCTCATCCCCCCAGCCTATTTCTCTCCTTCTCCCTCACCATCCCCTTTTCTCACCTCCATACAAACCATTAACTTTCCCCCAGTCCTTCCCCTCCTCGGGGCTCCTTGGCACTGGTATCCCCACGTGCACACCGGTGGCTGAGCTGCTCCTCCACGGCTCGAGGACACCGAGCCTGCATGGCCCCCGAGCTGCTCACGAGGCTGCTGTGCTCACACGGCGCTCTCCGCATCGCCACTCTGACTCCCTTATTTTGAGGCTTTCCCCCCCCTTTGAGATACAAGAGACACCAAGTTTTTCCTTCACATCCCTCTTTTTCCCCCTTCTTCTCTTCCTTTGATTCCTAGTATCCAACCCTCTGTTTTCAAGGTTTTTTCCTTCTTTCCTACCCCTCTCCCCCCTTTTTTTTTATTTAAGTTTTTTCTTTTAACTTTCAAGGTCAACACGGACAGACAATGCCACCAGTGCCTGTTTGATATGTGAGCGCTATTGGCGTCCATTGCCACGGTTTCCGTGGTAACACAGTAACCATTAATTTTCAATTAAAGTAGACAAAAAGCCCGATGACAGCTCCAGGTCTGCTGAAGATGTCAAGAATCCGTATTAATATACAGCAAGAGAGCATAATTGTGTGTCCATCTTCCCCAGCAACGAAAATGGAGGGATAATTACCAGCTAGAAAGCCACTCTGTAATTTTGTTCTTACTGTCACCACAACCCTACATATTAGCATAAATTAAAAGCAGGGTTTATTGTTACCAAAGTGCATTGATATTTCCAGCCTATTTTCTTCCTTTTAACTGTTTGTTGTTGATGAGTGACTCCTGGACACATGCAGGGTGAGCCCACAGGAGCAATAGAGATGCCAGGAAGTAATGGATGGAGCCTCGCGATGCCACCCAGGTGGAAGGAAGGGAAAAGAGCGAGACGGTGCGCAGAGGTGGGCAGAGAAATCCCAGGTCGCCCCGCAGCAGTTTTCCACCTCCACAGCCACGACGAGCTCCCGGTGCCTGCGTGGTCCATCCCCGCTCGCCCATCGCCACCTCCGCAGGCTTCGCCTGGGGACTTGCGTCCCTTCCAGCTCCGAGTGCCGCGCGCTTGGTGACAGCCGCTGAATTCATGAATTTAAGTGAATGGAAAAAGCGGGTTCCTTGTATCATATCCAGAGAAAGCTGTCCTTCAAAAGGAAATTTAGTGTAATTACCCTTAAGGGAGCGATCCTCACTCAGTCAGTCACAACACTGACCTGCTGCTAGGATCTGACAGGGAAATTACAGGCTGTGTACTCAACAAAAGGGGCTTCCTTCCTTCTTAGAGGAAAGATGAAATGCTGAGGTTTGAAAAGAAAAGTATTGGCTTCTGGGTTTTAAATCAGTATCTCACAGAGGGCTTTCCTTTGCACAGGAACTAGGAGGGGGAGAACAGAGCCAGGGAGGGGAATAGGCGTTTTATGGGCTGGAAAAGGAACCAAGACCCAAATTCCAAACGAGCAAGGAAGGTGGGTCCTTGGGATTCGCTTTTGTGATAAGCAGCGAGGCGATGGGCATGGCAAAGAGCTCTGCTGCAAGCGAGCCGGCACATCCCTGCCCTCCTCCTGCAGGAACAGTGCCATCACACAGACGTCACTCCACCGCTCGTCACCGCGGTGCGTGACCTGGCAGCTGCTCACGCACAGCCCCCGGGGTCACAAACTGCCCCCAGACCTGGGGGCACTGCTCCAGGTGGGGATAGGCTCGGAGAAGCCCCTGTGGTCCCCTCTTGTACACCAGGAGGGAGCAAAGCCCTCCCAGATCCACTGGTTTGCATCCACAGGAACTCGGGTGGTGAATTCCTAGAGGATTGGAAGAGACACCTCTGATTAAAGGGGGGGATTAGTCAGAATAAATGGATACTCAGAAAAATATACAAATAAATTATTAAGCAATCAATTTGTACAGAGCTAAGAGATAGCAAGGAGATGGGCTTGTCCAGAACACTGCACTGAGCCAGTTTTTCTCCAAGGAGGCACCTGGCCCAGTAGAAACGGGGAAAGCAGCAGACGGGACACAGGCTGCCTTCAGGGAGGCTGCGCAGCCTCCTTGGTATTCTCCTGAGCAAATAAAGGTACCAGTCCGAGATGAAACCACCATCCTGCAGCAGCACAGCTGGGTGGGAAAGCACACCAGGAGTTATCGGTGGTTTGCCACCAGTGTGAAAGGGCTTGTTCAGGGCTGGGGAGGAGGGTTCACAGTTCTGGTGGTGGGAAAGCACGCGTGCGACGTCTGCGAGAGCACCCTGGAGAGGGGCCAGGATCAGCCCCAAACCATCTCAACAAACAGAGGAACAACCTAACGAGCCGCAGTCAGGCCAACAGCACGGGCACAACAAGCAAGAAGCCGAACGACAGCTTTGCAAACGGCTGGCGAGCCAAAGGTGCGATGAAAAGTGAGCCGGGACGTACATTCGATCACAAGCACAGCACAGCCCCACAACCCTGGGGCACAGAACAGCGCGAGGGGCCGCGGGGATGCTCGGCCGGTGCACGTCCCGCGCTGCCCGTGTCGGGAAGGAGATCAGCAAACCGGAGGGAGTTCAAAGAGGAGCAGAGAAGCAATGATAAGAGGTTTGGAAAACATGACCCATGAGGGGAGATTGGAGGAGCTGCGTTTGTTTAGTCTAGCCCGGAGAAGGCTAAGGAGGGCAGGTGATAACGGCCTGGCGGTATAAAAGGCTGTGGGAAGAGGACGGGGATCGCTGCTCTCCGTATTCCTGGCGCAGGGGGAGCAGAAGTTTCAGGATGAGGAAAGCTTTGTACGAAAGCACCGCGATGTGCGACCAGGGGAGATCACAGCGTTTCATAAGCCAGAAGAGATGAGAGGACACCACGGCGAGGCAGAGCCCCGGGCATCCCCAGCAGGGCAGGGCTGGGGCGAGGAGACACGCGGGCTGCATCAGAGCAGCGCCCTGCACTCACCCCAGGCTCGTCCCCAGCGCCAATGTTTCTGGTAGGACTGCAGTGAGGTTTTCCACCACAGACTTTGAGGTGCTGCAGCTAGCCATGCGATAGACCTAGGAGCACAGTGAGTCGTGAGGGTAAATATGTCAAAAATTGCTAGCTTTGGCCAAACGAGAACTTTTCAAAAGCAGATCAACTTTAGGAACCTTTTACAGCAGAACCAAGGAAAAGGGAGCAGGCCAATAACACCTCATTTGTGCAGTTTGGAATTGGGGGGGCAGTTTGTGAAGGGACTTGTTTGGAGAACATTTAGTGCCTCCAACATTTAAAGTGGCAATTTTATATGTTGTCATATTTTTAAAAGCTCAAACAGGATCATCTGATTTTCTGCAAACAAAACACTCAGCTGAAGATTTCCCCCCCCCCTCCAAATTTCATTTCATACTAATTAAAAAAAGTTTCTATTCTATTTGTGGCTACTTTTTTTTCCTTTAAGTGGGGCACTTGTACTAATTATGAGTCTATATGATACCAGCAAGAGGTGGGAGCCCCAGCAGCTTGAGTACTCAACATACAGCAGGCTAGTGGAGGCAGTCTGTGTACTTTTCTGGCTATAAAACATGAGGCACAATTATCATGCAGATTTTGGGCCCTACCTTCAGCTTCTGGGACTACAGAAGTCAAGACTCACCTTCCAGACTGAGTGTTCCCAGGCTCACACTGTGATACACACACACACAGACCTCATCCATCATACAAGAAGCTGCAAACCACAGTGCCAGCATCCCACCCCAAGGAGCATCAATGCCACTGCATTGGGCAAGGGACTGAGCTCCTTTTATCCAGGTGCCACTTGGTTGCCCATGATGGAAAATACGAACATTGGCTGGATCTCAATCCCCTCTGGGCCAAATCAGCTGGTGTAATTGGTGCTACTCCTCTGGCACCAGTGCTATAATGCTGATTCAAAGCAGCTGAGGTCTCAGCTCTCAGTGTATAGGTTCCACCTGGTAGAGTTAGCTCTTCCTAGTATTTTCCCTCCCCCCCCCGTCCAGCAGAGGTGTAGGATGCTCTGATCCTGACACTAGGATCTGCCCTAGAACTGGCAGAAGCACTGAGTAGACCTGGAAAATTCATACATGCTGTTGGGATCCCTCAGGACGAGGGAAGATGCTATAAGCGTTATTCACGTGCCCAGCTCGGCTGACGGGATGCTGCACGCCGTCCCAGTCAAGGAAACAGGCCAAATTCTGCTTCTAGCTACACAGGAATAAATCTAGAGCAAGTCCCTTCTGAGCACGCCTCCTTTCTGGAGGCAGGCTGCTGAGCATCCACGTTTTGTTTAGTTTAGGGGGGGAAGCCATCATTCACCAGGGCAGGGCTGAGAGGGAAGGTGACGGGACCGGCTCATTGCCAGGAAAGCCCCCGCCCTGCTGCCAGGGCCGGGGCACTTTGCTGGGGGCTCCCCAAGCCTCTGCCCTGCCGGAGGGGCCACGCCGTGGGACCCCGCGGGTGCTGCTCGGGTACGTGCGTGGCTCGGCCCCACTGCAGGCAACGCTGGCTCTCCTGAGATAAACGGGGCCAGCAATGACTGAAAGCAAGAAGTGAGGAAGGTGCCTCCCAGCCTGCTGTTGCTGCTGCTCTGTTCAGGTGCCCTCTGTTCTCCCCAGACAGCCCTGTCCCTGGGATCACCGCGGCTGGGATGCTTCAGCACGCTGCTAACGGCCTCTAGGTCTGCTGCCCTGCAGCCAGCGTCGCTTGAAATGCAGCACACCTTTACTCGGCTCCCTTCTGCCAGCTGCCGAAAGGCCGTTTCCAGCTGCAGCTGAAGGCACGGCAGCAGGACGCGGGCGAGGACTTCGAGCTCCAGTGCCAGCCCCGCCGCTGCAACGTGGGCTGAGCCTCCCCTCCTGCCTGGTGGGCTTGCTCACCCTCCCTTCCTCCCCTCTCCCCGTGCTGCTTTTTCAGACTGCGAGCCCTCGGAGGAGGGCAATCCCTCGCCAGGCATTTACCCAGCCCGTGCCTAGCACGGCCAGCTCAGCCGGGACCTTGCACGCCTCTGCACAGCGGAGAAACGCGAACGCTCGCACAAAGCCCCTGCGGCGCTCGCGCCCCTTGCCCCACGTGCCGCGCAGCCCAGCGCGGCCGCTGCGCCCGTCCCTCCGGCTCTTGCAGCGCCCAAGTTCACGCAGCCCTAGCTAGCAAAGGGTCAAACAGCTCCTCGCTCTCCTTTCCCCCCCTTGATATAAATACCAGCCTACCAGTCGACACAGAGTACATACATCTTAAACAAACACTTGGCCGGGCTGTTTATCTCCACAGCCTTTAAACAAACTCTTTCAAAGGTTTCTGCTGATATGAGAGATTTACTGAAAACCATTCGCCCTTCTTAAAAGCCTCTCAGTTTATGCTGCTATGGGTGAAACGAATAGTGTTTTAGCCTGGAGTTTTCTGTCTTCTGACCGCATGTTTATCCTAGGGGCCACTGCTGGCTTTGATACGAGAGCAGCATGGACACAAATCTTTACGAGGGAAAATATAAAATAAACCCAGAAACGCTGTGTGTGCGTGCATGCGTGTGCGTGCGTGTGTGTGTGGCACGGGCCGGGGGGGCTGAATGAAAAGTTTTGTCCTCGCTGGTGTCATGCTCAGCACCTCCCAGCTTCGCCTCCAGCATCCCACGTGGCCGTCCCGTGGCGTGCGCTATTCCCATGGGATTGTTCATCTTGGCAATTAGTGGGGGTCTCCCTGAGCTGATGGATTTATGGCAGCTCTCAGCAGCACCCGTGACAGCTCAGCACCTCCCAGGCTCTTTAAATCCCTGGCAAAAAATGAGAGACATCGGAGTTACTGCCAGAAAGCAGCCCCAGCATCTGCATGGCCGGAGGCACTGCCTCCCTTCCCAGCACTTTCAGCCCCATTTCACAGGTGGGGAACCCGAGGCAAAGGGAAGTGATGTGCTCAAGGATGCTTAGGAAGTGAACAGGAGGAATTGGACCTGAGTTTGAATACTGATGGCCCTGCTTTGAGTAAGGCTGATCTGCAGCTGCCAACTCCAACATAAGATGAAAAAAATGGGAGAAGACAGACTGGAAGTGCTTTTGGAGGAGCTCTACCATTTAGTGGGAAGAGCATTTGCCCGCAGTTCTTAACAATCGCACCTTGGTTTGGGCTGGGGCCTCTCGCGTCTCAGCCACGGCTCTGCGGCGATTGCTCCGGGCTTCAACCAGACGCAGAGGTTCTCCCCTGGACTGGGAGGGTCTGTCAAACTGGTCTGCACTGGGCAGCACTGAGGCCTCCAGAGACCTGGCAGCGTCAGCTTGTGGCACGGAGAGCACCGTCCCTGTCCTGTGTCCCTCAGCCGCGTCCCATGCCCTGTGTCCTGTCTGTCCTGCACACCCGGGGTCCAGAACCCCCCTGCCCCATGCCGTGAGGCACCGTGGCTGAAGGGAAAGGAGAGAAAACCTTTTCCCCCTCCCTGCCTTCCCTTCACATGCAGGCGCAGCCTCTCCTGCCCGCCTCCTGCAGCACGCGGGGGACCGGGCTGTCCCCAGGGCACCGCCAGCGGGCAGGGCTGGGGGAGCTGGCTGCAGCGGGACGAGGTTGGAGGTGCTCGGGGGAGGCTTCAGGCGGGGGGCGCGGGCAGGGGAAGGGGCATTTTCTGTCCTCACTTGTGCCTGTGCATGCTCAGAGTAGCAGCTTCAATGAGGCTTTATCTACAGACTTTGACGGGCTTTCTGCTGAAATCCAGCTTCATTTCTCCAAATCCTCGGGCCTGCCTGACACCCACAGCAGTGTAATTAGGAGATTCTGGCACGGCTGTAATTACCGCCCATTGGATGTCGTTCAGGAGAGGATGCAGCAAGGCACGAGCCGGGCTCCTGCCGTGGCCCCCGGTGCCGGGGGACACCGTGGCCACCTTGGATGTCCCAGGGCATCATCCACGGGCCAGCAGCTGCGGCACGGGGACTGCTCCAAGCGGCTTTGCTCAAGGTGCCTCTGCCCCTGGGAGCATCGTGCCCGCGTGGAGCCGTCTTGGCAGCCCCGCCACGATGCCCACGTGGGCTGGGCAAACTCGGATAGAGATGGTCCCTGCCTCAAAGACCCTGTGATCTAGGGGCAAGGTAAAATGTTCCCTTTCTCCCTTTCCCAATCAATTTATGTTCTTTTCTCCAGTGTTTTCCAAGGAGATGACCGAGTGTTCGATTTGCTTCTGCTGCTACGTGCCACGCAGAGGAGGAATCTGTTCCTTTGTTTCCAGCGGCCCAGGGCTTTGCAGCATTACGTGTCATTTCTTATTTACCGTCCTCCCTTGCTTATGACACACTCAGGTAAAGACCTGTTTGTTGTCAGTATGACACCCACGTTGGTAAACAAGGCAAGTTTACCCAGCCATCAATCAGGGAGTTATCGATAGCAGGCACGGCTTTCCAACGGCAAAAGCAACCTCAGGGTGGGAGAGCTCGCGGCGAGCACAGGCGAGGCTCCGTCGCCCAATATCCTTGGGGTCTCTGTGCACAGAGGGCGAGGGTCCACTCTCGCACCACCAAAAATCAGCCACCCAAAACATGGGCCCTGCAGGAAGAAGGTTGCAATCAGGCCTACGCTCCTACAGGTTTTATTTTCTTTTATTGCTATACGAATATGTTTTCTCCTCTGTGGCTCTCTAGCTCCCCGGATCTCCCGGCGTTTTAGCAAGCCGGAGAGAACAAAGCCACACGACAGGTTTCAGAGTAAACACTGGCTACCACGAGACTCCCGATAAAACTGCAAGAGCTCTGGCCACCCAGGCACGCTTGGAGACACAACCTCACTACCCTGGCTGGCCTGGAAACCAGAAGGCAAATAAAGAGAACCCCAACAGATTTATCGGTGGTGGCTGTTATCGGTATCGTGGCGTGGGTTTTCAGCCCGTCTCGGCGTAAGCTGGAGGCCTCGCACGGTATTTGTGAATGCTGGCATTGACGGCACTGCTTTTCCATCCCTCCTCCGGCCCCTCCTCAGCTGAGGGCAGGAGAAAGCCGATGCTTCTGGGTCTCTCCTGGGCCCGAGGTCCGAGGCTGCCGGCAGGGAGGAGGATTCAGGAGACGGTTGCTGTCTGTCCCCCTGCACCGCCACGCACACGGATGCCCAGAGACAGCGTGCTTTGGGCTCCTCGCTGAATAACAGGCTCTTTCGTGTGCTCTGCACTTAGGAGAAACCCGGCAAAAGAGTAAAGGTCAGGAGAGAAATGCTGGTATTTATTTATACAGGAGAGCTTTGCGAACAACATGTATTTGGGAGCCTTTCGAAACAACATAACTCACCCTACAGAGCTGCTAAACCAGTTTGGTGGCGACGCTCCTGCGCGCGCACAGCGCCCGAGACGCCGCGTGAAGGCGTGCGGGGGGGGAAGCTTGCAAAGAAGTCAAACCACTCACCCCAGAGCCCGGGGGCTCGGGGCCGCCAGCCATTCCCCCCCGGATCTTGCTTCTGGCACAGGGCACCCTGCTCGTGGGTGCCGCTCTCCAGGCTGAGCAGCGCCGAGCAGCACGGCCCGACGCCAGGGTGAGGGGCACGATGAGGTTAGGCGCAGCTGGAAACCCCGGCCGTAACACCCGCCTCTCTTCACATGGGAACTTTCCCCCGTTTTATTGATTTTTTACTGCCCTGACACGGCACGCAGAGTGATGCTGCAGGAGCACAGCTGGGCAGAGAGAGGGGCGCGAGGTGGGCCGGGCACGACGCTGCCTGATGGTGCCGCAGGGACCACGCTGGCACAGCGGTGGCTCCTGGGCCAGCCTCGCTGTTTGCCCCCATTCCTTGGGAGGCAAAACCACGCCGGTGGGGTCTTGGTGTGCTTCTGGGTGCTGGGTGACGAAATGCAAGTGGGCTCACTCATCGCAGCCTCGTAACGGTGCGGGCAGTGGCCTTTTCTGAGCTGCGGCTATGTATTTGCTATGTAGTCGCCTCCTCATGCCCCTTAGAATCATGGAATATTCCGAGCTGGAAGACACCCGCAAGGATCACCAGGTCCCACTCTTCCCTCCATGCCTGCCAGGTGAACGATCAGCACCCCAACACCTCAGCCAAAGCCAGGGTTTTGGAGCCAAAAAAAAAAAAACACAGGCAAAAGCTTTGGCCAAAAAATGGCGAGGTGGCCTTGGGAGCGCTCCCGCGGCACCACTTGGGATCGGCAGCTGGCTTTTTGCGCACCCCTGCCCTCCGTGCCGCGGGGCCGGCGTGATGGGAAGCTCGACCCCATCGCAGCCCAGCGCCAGCCCCGCACCGTCCATGGCCACATGCGGTCCCCGCGGGTGGTGATGAGCAAAGCCCGTCCTGGCGGCCGCCTGTCCCCTGCGGGCAGGCGCAAGGTGGCCGGGATGGTCCCCGCGCGGGGCGGCCCTGCTGCCGGTGAAACTTGGGCAGTACAGACGGGCCCTTGAGCATAAAGCAAAGAGAAGCCTTTTTGTTCACATGTGTTGGCACAGCTCAAATAACTCTTAGGGGACCCGAGCTGCAGGCTGGAAGGGGAAGAAACTCTCTCCAGATGAAAGGATGTCAGAAAATTGTATTTAGTCAACTGCGTGTGTGTGTTAGAAAGGGGCGGAGGGAGGAAGGGGCCGCGGAGGCTGTTACTGTGACTGACTTTCTGACTTCTTAACTTGTCAGCATATCCTAAAGTTAAAAATGCACATGCACACAGGACTGCAGCCAAAGAGGCTGTCTAGCCGCAAATCCAGATGTGGGGGCCACTGTGCAGCCAGCCAGCCCCGCTCTCCCTGAAACGACTTTCAGACTAAACAATTGTGACTTGGCTGTGAGAGGCAGCGCAATTCCAGATGCTGCTTTCCTTTCACGTTGTTTTAATTGGGCTGGCAGGCGCAAGGGCTCTTTCAGTGAGAGGAAAGCTTCCCCACGGGACCGCAATGTTTTGGCAAAGCTCCCACGCTGCTACCTTAAGAGAGCGAGGGAAGGAGAGGGAGAGGAGGGGAGGCAGGGAGGTGGTGGTGGGGAGAAAAATTGAGAGCGACTTTCCAAGGTGTTTACTGCTGCAAACGGCTGCCGCTTTGCGTTTTTATCTGCTGAAATTCTCACCTTTTTTTTGGGTTCAGTTTGTTTAGCATCGCCCTGGAAAAAAACAAAATGCACGGTGCGGGGGCCATGCTGGGAAATGGGGACTTGTCCCTGTGAGCTGGTGGCACGGTGGCCAGCAACACCAGGACAGCCCGGCCATCCTGGGACAGGGGTACCCAGGGCCCGTGCCTTGGCTGCGGGCATTGGCCAAGAGCCATGGTGGGTTTCAGTGCTGGCTGTCCCGGTGGCACTGCCCTGCAGATGCTTCCCCGTCCCCTCTCCAGATGCCTGCAGACAAAACAGCCCCGGCACCGAGCTGCGTGGAGCCAGCGGGTTTGCCCTTCACCTTGCGCTGCCGGAGTGGAAAGCGATAAGGGCTGTTAAAGTCACCGCAAATCTCGTCCTCAATTATCGGGTTGCTGACATCCAGACCCTGCTCCAAGGGGAGAAACCCTGGGTTCGGGTGGCGAATGCCCCATCTTGTCCCGCCCTGGCTCCCCCAGCACTGAACCCACCCTGGCTGGCACAAACGGGTTAAACCAGCCCATTTCTGTGCCGCTCATCACCATCCCATGCCGCTCCCCTGTCTGTCCCCCTCCGCCCGCTGCACGCCCAAGCGAGCGGGCATCATCCCTGGGGCATCCCGGCTCTGCTCCCACAGGGTTAAACCGGCGTGGTCCTTCCCCGCGGCCACGAGACCCCAAATGCTCTTTTAACCGCCTGCAGTGGTGTGCCGGCCCGCAGCGCGCTGCCAGCGGCTGAGTCAATAACACAATTTTAGCCTGGGCCGGGCTCCTCTCCCGCAGCCAGGCTGAGCCCTGCCTTTGCCAACTGAGGCACAGCCGCGGCGGAGATGGGTTTTTAAGGTGGACCCTGGAAAAATTAAAATGGGACCCCCCCGGGAGCACAGGAGCGAGAGGGGAGCGTGGAGCCGGAGCAGCGTGGTGGGGTAAAGCAGCTCCCCGCAGAACCCGGCTGCTTGCAAAACACGTGGCAGGGCGGAGATGCAGGAACACGGCTTCACTTGTATTTGGGGGGGGGGGATGCTAAAATCCCAGGGGACGCTGCCCGGGCGTGGGGACGGGGCGGCCACCTCTTCACCTCGGCGGTGCTGTTGGGATGCTGCCCCGCCGCAGGCACTGCCCTCGCCGCCTTCCCTTCGCTTGTTTTTCTTAAAATTGGGAGGTCTGAATTCCTGCTGGATGCGGTCGTTGGAGATTCAGGAAAGGCCAGTCAGCGGCCGCCTCCGTCCAGCGCTTCCAGCAGCAGGTACTTCCGATTTGTCAAATCCTAGGCAAAAAAAATGTGCCTTTTGGGGTCGGGGGGCTCTGACAACGCAAACAGAGTGAGGAGCTGAAATCACTGCCCCAAACCCAGCCTGGCTTCTGGGCCAAGTGCGCTGGGAATGTTAAAAAATAATCAGGAAGGTTTTCTAGACAGGAAAAAAAAAGTCCCAAACACATCCTTAGCCTGAGCCCTTACAAGTCCCTTAACTCTTTTTTCCCCCCGAACCAGGGAGGGAAACAGGGTGTTTTTTTGCTTTGGTTTGTTTGGGGGGGTAGTTTGTTTTGTTTGTTTTAAAACTTTGGCCTCATTAATTTCCAAAAAAAATTTCCCCCCAATAAAAGGAAAACATGGAAAGAAAAACAAACTATTAGAAAAGAGAGGAGGGAGGAAATGTTATTTAAAAGGTTACCAGACCACATCATTTTCCAATGATATTATATACTCCCTGCAGTATCCAAAATATATATGGGCCTTAGGCCAAGAATGTAAAAAAAAAAAAGAAGAAGAAGAAGAAAAAAAAAAGAAAAAAAAACACCCAGCGTAGACACAACATCTGGACAGAGGCTGAACAAAACCTCCATTTATCACACTTAATCCTGCAATGAAGCAGTCAACAGTTTACTTCTGTTTTGCTAATTTAGCTGCTTTCATGCTTCCGAGGTGGAAAAGCCAAAGTAAAAGCTTTGAATTAAGTGTCACTTTGTGGAGCTACTTCTCCTTTTTCTCTTCTTTTTTTTTCATAAAACTTTCTTCTCTGTTCTTTTTTTTTAATCCTGTTCTTTTATTAATTCCACCTTCCCTGCCCCCTCCTGCTTTTTTTTCTTGGTAGGATCGGTAAGAAACTCTGCCGAATAACATGGCACATGCCCTGCCTGCAGCCCAGGCCATGGGGTGTTTGGGGCTTCGCGGCTCCTCCGAAAATCAGGTCCCTGCTTTAGCTGCCCAGGCACAGATGTGCGCCCAAAATCAGGCCCCACGCTGGAAAAATGCGAGCCCCGCAGCTCGCCGTGCCCAGGAGGTGTGCGCAGAACCGCGCTCTCCGCGGGCAGCTGCAAACCACCGTGGAGTGGGTTTTCAGTGGAAAACCGGTGCTGTGCTGTGTCAACGCGGGTGGCATGTGCCTCTGTACGTGAAACGCACCTTTTTCCCCAGGAATAGTCTGAATTTCATTGAAAATTGAGCAGGAGCAGGGATGCAGCCCCACCGCCCCTTCCCTTCCCGAAAGGCAGCGGCACAGCCTGGGGGCTCCGCGTGCCCACGTGGTTCCAGCCCCCGGCCCCGGTCCCCTCCCGCCGCTGCTTTTTGGGGTGGCTCTGAGCTGGATTTGTTTTTTCCCTGAAAAAAAACCACCGCATTTTCAGGAGAGGAAAAACCCCATTTCCTGACCAACTGCAGTGCAAATATGAGTGCATACATCTGTCTGCCTGCAGTCCTTCACACCCACTGCTCCGACAATTAACTACAGCGGCAGCTTGCGCTGTCTTCAGAGATGAGTCTCTTCCTTCCGACCAGCTATAAAGGACCCAACACCCTGTTTTGGGGTTGGTGATGATAACAACGACCACAGCATTAACCGCAGCACATCTCCATCCACCCAGGAGCTACGGATGCCGGAGGATTCTTGTTCAGCTGCTTAAATATGGAGTTTTAGACCTAAATTCAGGCCCTCGCGCTGGAAAAATTTTGGTCGCTCAAGCCATATTGCCCAAAGGACAAGGTTAGGCGCTGGGGGGAAGGAGGTTGCTTTGTCTCATCTCAATGTTTAGTTAAAGTTAAGGAGCGAAACCCAGTTTCTGTTGGAAATTTGGCCGTTTCCATCACCGGGACAGCGTCACCCGGGGCGCAGCCGAGCCAGCAGCGGGCAAAGCCTTTGCAGGACAGGAGGGCAAAACGTCCCCTCGTGCCAGCTGGGCCGGGGTATTTGCAAGTATTTAGTGACCACAGTTATTTGTGTGATCTCTTGGCTTCCTCAGATTACTTTTGTTGTGTCAAAAGCAAAAGATACAACAAATACCCATCCTCAGAGGATTAATTAATATTTGTTAAGACCAAAATAGTCTACATCTCACCAACTGCAGGGTGTCCTGCCTGTTACGAGCTGAACGTTATCAGGCAACGCTTAACGCAGCGTGGGGAATTAGGTTTATTTTTGGGGCTGTCTGGTTCTCTGCTATTGTTGTGCGTACGGTATTGCCGTCGTTTCCCTTGACTTGATGTGGTTTCATGTGTGTCAAAGGCTGCTCTGTCTCTGCAGACACTACTTATTACTGTTTTATAAACTGGAAGAATAATGAACTAACTAACTAACTGAGTGCTTTAAGATCTGCAAAGAAAAGGCCTTGTGCAGTACAAAATGCAAAAATATTAATAGCTTATCCAGAGCAGCTTGCTGGTCCTGAATGCCGGTATTCAGAAGTGACACATGCTGCATACCTTGTCTAACAGACACATCAATACAAGATTAGATAAGGAAAAGCACATTCAGGCTGTCTAGAGCAAAAAAAAAAAACAAAAAAAAACCCAAACCTAGCTTTGAAAAACAGGAGTGGAAAATTGCTGGCATGCATGGTATTGCTAGGGCCTCCATCCCTGCTCAGATGGGCTAATTGTATGAGAACATGTGTCGGTCTGAGACTACACAACAAGCCACCCTTCCAGGTTGGAGCTAATAAGAACCACGGGCTCACCCGTGCCCTTTTGGGTCAGATGTGCTGTACATGGAGCAAGCGACCGCAGGTCTTTAGTACCTAATAGATAACAGTGTGGGGCTCACGATACTAACGTGATGAATTTTCTCTGTCTGCAGGAGGGTAAAGTAATATAACTGAGTTAAGCTGTTTGAAATGGGAGTTGCAAGTGATAACGGCTGGGTCTTTTCTTGCTGGAGGTGTCGATCTCTGCTCACAGGGTGACGAGCTGCCGGCTCCGGGCCGGGTGCGCAGTTTATTCCTCACTTCTCGCTCTGGACCCAAGCCCGAGCTCGGTCCGCCTGTGCTGGGTGCCCTCGGTGCGCGACGTGGCCGTGCCACCAACACGTCACCCCTACGCCTCCACGGCTGCGGCCGTCTGCTGCGTGTGCAAAGCGTAAATAACTGCTCAGAGGCCTTCGGGCTCCTGGAAGAGCCCTCTTAAAAACCTGTAAAACAATATCAAAGAAGTGTAACAGAACGATCTCTGATTTGTTGATTGCCGGACCTGCCTACTCACTCGAGGAACAGGCTTTTCCCATTTTGCTCCATCCTAGCAAACTTTTGCAAGGCTTTGAGCTATTTCCCTGCAGGGATTTTCCCCCTCTCTTTCCAGAAGCTCATCTCAGGTGGAAAGAAGTGATCCATGCTGCCATGCAAAAGTTGTTCCCTCACACATCCTGCCAATTCTGCAGGCTGTAGATGTGGAGAGTGAGTTATATTTTGATACAACTCAGCTACCGCATCTTAGCATCCTGCCGCAAGCACAGCAATCGCCAGCTCAGCCCTAGCCAGCTGGCGATAATAAATAATCACAGTATCTTTTCCTCCTTGCAAAGACAAGGGCCAGCCGTTTTGCATGCGTTTGCTGTGCGGGGCACAGCCGGACCGGGGCTCCCCCAGCCCCGAGTGGCCGAGGCCACGTCTGAACCCGCGGTGCCTGCGGCCGCGTGGTCTCCCCATCGTGACGTAGCGGCCGCTGCATTCCCACGGCTCTCCAGTGCACAGACAGACTATTTCAACCCTCGCATGTCGCTCCGGG
Organism: Chauna torquata; assembly: GCA_013399475.1. Taxonomy (NCBI): domain Eukaryota; kingdom Metazoa; phylum Chordata; class Aves; order Anseriformes; family Anhimidae; genus Chauna; species Chauna torquata. The sequence goes on from VXAL01018536.1 coordinate 30,873, forward strand.
GTCATCTGTTCATGTTTACTGTAGGGGAAGGAGGCCGCGGCAAACATTCCTCCTCGGTGCCTCACTCGGGCGGGAGCTCTCCCACCGCGTCGGCAGCCCCGGCGCCCTGGGAAAGGCGGCCGGACGCTGTGCCTGGCTCTGCCCACCCGCGCAGGTGCAGCCGGCGGGGACGGGGCGCTGGATGCCCTTCCAGAAGCCCTTTTGTTGCAGTGATGTTGGTGGGGCTCAGGATCAGACCCGTGAGCCTTTGGACAAGCTGCCCCGGAGGGATGGCTGTGCCGGGAGCTCAGCCGTGATCTTTTTGCATCCTCACGCCCCTGGTCCACTGCAACACCAGCGCTAGGCATGGGGCTAAAGCCTCCAGCTCCCTCCTGGGGGCTTTACCCACCCCAGGCACCTCCTGCCCCAGCACGGTTAATAAATGCCAGTCCTGCAAGCGCTGTGAGCTGCGGCACCGCAGCCTGGCCATCGGCATCCCTTCCCCAAGGGAGGGTGAAGCTTTCCAGCAGGGAAACCCGCACATATCTGGCAGGAGCCGCTGCACAGCCCTGCTGCACCCCCCGGGGATGGGAGAGGTCGGCGGGGAGAGCAGACATCCTGGCTGCGCCAGCGAGGCCGCGTGCTCGTGCCCCGGCTGCTGCACAACGAGCACGCTCGGGGACACCTTCGCCAGCCCCCAGCTCCACAGCTCCCCGGGCCCGGTGCAGGCAGCAGGAGCTGGGCTCGATGCGAGCGAGCTCCTGGCCAAGGAGAAAACCCATTCCCAAACCCACACCTCCACGCACAAAAAGCATCAGTGCCCCAGAAGCAGGGGCTGTCAAATTACAGCAAAAATTCATTACAGCTGGGCTGGGCTGGGAGGCTCCTCTCTCCCGCGCTGGACTCGTGGTGGGAGAGGGACCCCGGAGCCGCCCGGCTGCTGCCGGCGCGGCAGGGCTGGTATTTACAGAGGCAGCGCGGGGCTGCTGGGGCGAGCGCTGTGCAAACAGGCTGGGGAGGATCCCCTGCCCTGGAGAGCCCACGGACTCGCTGGAACAAAGGAAACCTTCGCGGAGGGGGAAAGGGGACAAAGCCACCAAGTGCCTTTCCCAAGGCCACCTGTGGCAGGGACAGAGCCGTGACCGAGCCGCGGGTGCTTCACGGTGGGCTCGGGGCTGCTGTCCCCCAGAGCTGGGCAGGGTCTGGCGAGATGCTGGGTGAGCAGGGGGCACGTGCCACGAGTTTCTCCATGTGCCCTGCTTCTCCCGGAGCCCCCCCTTTCCCGCGCCGTGCTGCGCTGCGCCAGGCGGTGCAGACACAGCCGCTGCCTCTCTTCTGGCCTCCCCTGTAAAACGCCTCGGCTGGGGCAGATGCTGCTAAGCCCGGCCGCCAGCCCTGCAAAGCCTCCCCGAAGCCGCAGGGCAGCGAACACCCCCCCCAGCCACTGCTCCTCTGCTCCCCCGCACGCCGAGACCCCCGTTCTGCTGCTTTCTGCTAAGAGAAGTAACGAGAGTCTCCGGCCCAGCCAGTTCTGCTGCATCGAGCCCTTCGGCCCAAAGGGACAACTTGCAGCTGGAAGACCAAATCCTCCATCGACAAAAGCAGGCTGAGCATCCCCGGGGAAAGACCCCCCTACCACCGGCTTTACCACCGCGAGTGCTGGTGCTTTAAAGCCAGCCTCTTTAAGGTTGTTGTCTCATGCAGTTTTCTTTTTTCGTATTTAATATTAATAGTAATGACTGTGGCAGTAAGATAATAAGCTTCAGTCAGATTAGAAGGGGGTCGGCTCTTATCTGTGACTGCTGAAGACGCATGTCTTTCACCTGCTCCTTTAATATCCCCCATCTTTCATTCCTACCGCCGAGCCCCCTCCCACTGTCCTAGAACAAAAGGGGTATTATTGTCCGGGGTCTTTTCAGGCTGGAGCCAGGAAGACCTCCTCCTCCCCCAGCCGCTCCCCGAATGTGCAGCAGTTTGAAATGAGCCTTTTTCCTCCCCGGCAGGAGATTAGCTCGGTTTGACAAGGCGCTGAACTTTAGGCAGGGTGAAATAGGGTCTCCTTGGGGAGTGGAGGCAGTTCAGCCCTGACTAATTCTGACAAAGAGAGGCACCGAAAAAAAAAAAAAATCCCTGAAAAAAAAAAAAATTAAAATAAGAAAAACAACCGAGCTGGAGAGGAGGCAGGGAGGGGGAGGCTGGGGGAAGGAGGGAGCGTGGAGGCCGCGGGAGGGACGGAGCGGACGGAGGCCAGAGGGCACGTTCCCGAGCGGGGCTGGGCTCAGCGGTCGCTGTCAGCTCCTGGGTTTGGCCTTGGCAGAGGGAATCGCGCCCGGTGCCTCCTCCAGCCCTGCTGCGAGCTCACGGCATCCGCTGCCCCCCAGGACGCAGCGCTCCAGGTTGGCTTCCTCCCGAAATCCCCCTTCTTTTAACAGTTCTTCTGAAACCCTTTAAAACTAGCACTGTGGAATCGGTACCCAGGACTCTCAGATTTCTTTTAAAAAGCAAAATGAAGTGTCAGGCTGCTGTGGCCAAGGCATAAATTAAAAAATAAAAATAGTAATAATTAAAAAAAAAAAAAACCAGCAAACCCCAAACAGTCAAAATCAGGATTTGAATGGAGAGAAACCAAACCGACTTCATTTCAAAACGCTGTTTGTGCGTCAGAGGCCTGAGTTTGTGCAGAGAGTTGTGATCGTGACGTGCCCGGGGTGGGGAGGGTGTGGATGGAGCCGGGAGTGACGTAGGTGAGGGATTAAAGCCGGGAGATTGGCAGAGGAGAAAGCAAACTGCTCCCCGCTGCAGCATCTAGTCCAGGGGTGTCTTCCGCCACGAAAGGGCTTTAAAGCCGTGCAGAAAGCGGTCCCAGCAACTGAAAGATGGAAAAGTGACCCGCAGCCTTCAGAAGGTGGCGGGGGCTGGAGGGAGACCATGGCACTGTGTGCTGCGAGCACTCGGGGCAGAGACGGGGGCAGCTTTTTCTGTGCCCCTGAACCAACTCAGCGGCAGCAGCCGGTGCCTCACGCGGTGGCTCACGTAATAGGGATGGAGAATCGGCTTGGAAGCATCCTGGAGTGATTTCCTGGCTCAGGGTGGCATGGGGAGGGCACCGCCTTCCTCTGCAGCTGAGAAACTTTTATATTTAATCAGGCTTTTAGATCGCAAGTGTCCGAAGATAAGCAGTTCTATGGCAGGATTCCCCACCCCGCACACAGACGCACACAAATATCGCTCGTGTAGATACAGATATGTACACACGCACACACGTGCATGTACACCTATTAGGGAAAGCAGGCGTCTGACTTGAAGTCTTGGCAGCCTGAAATTCCCCATCAAAGGGGAAAAGATGAGGAAGAGCCGCCCACAAGCGCCAGTGTCCAGGAGAGGTCTGAGCCCACAGCAGAGACCAGGACAGGGCTGAGCCCAGACCGCACGTTGTGGGTTAACTCCGCTCTCAAAATCCCTTTTGAGCCCCATGGAAAAGGGACTCACCCCAGCGCATCCCCGAACACACCAGTGAATTGTCGCTTGGGTTGTTCCTGAGCTCTGAGTTCGGATTCAGGACCTACAAAGCAAACCAAAGCTGCTGGCATCAGCTCTTGCCGGCATCCTGGCCCAGCTGCGCACCAAGGTGGAGGGCACCAGCCAGCCCCCGCCTCTGCACCCAGGGCACCCCAGTCCCTGGTGCTGCAGGCTGCAGAGCGAGGTAGCGGCCCCTCCGCCCTCCCCTCTGCTCCGGCGTCCTACAGGACATGCCGCCTTGTGCAGGACATTTCCTGCCAGTGGCTCGGCAAACCCCTGAAATCTCCCCGTCCTGCCAGGAGATTCCTCCCTAATACTCATTAAGCCGCTTGCAAATCCCTGGCTGAACATGGCTGCACAAGTTTAATAAAGCAAAAGACAGATGCCATCAATCATGTGGGCCCGCCACACATCTGGGGGAAATCCAGGGCCATTACTCTCCTTTCTTCTCCCCACCTTCGTGTCCCAGCAGCCATATCCCAGGAGTCGGGCAGGGCAGCTCCGCTCCCCTCCCAGGCTTCCTGCACCCTCTGCCGCTCTGCCTCCGGGGTCCTTCCAGCCCCCCGTCCCTCGAAGCCAAAACCTTGCACGAGCGCTAAAAGGGCATCATCGCGCACTGCGCAAGCTGTTTTCCTCCGGGCACTGGGATTTCCTTCCTCGCAGCCAAATTTTTTGCTCTTTGAAACGGCCAGGAGGTCCCCACAAAGGGTCAGGCGCAGGGGAAGGACCTCACCACCCCGCCTCGGCTGCGCAAAGCAAGGAGGGAGCCGGAGGGAGGAGGAGAGCAGGGAAAAGGCCCCGGAGGCAGGGGAGGAGAGGAGAGGCTGTGCTTTATCCTTGCACCTTCCCTCTGCGCTCTCTCTTTCATTTTCGGCATTGCCTCCTGCTCGGAAGCGGCGGGCAGGGAGACAAACCCTTCAGCAGGGCTGTAACACGCGGATTCTTGGTTTGAAATCAGACGACGGCACCTACGCTCCCCATCTGGAACAAATCCACACCTTTGCTCAACTGCTTCCATCAGGTGGGAGACAACATTTATTGAGCAGATGTTCACTTCGGAGGAGTCAGGACCTCGCTGGTGTGTCTGAGCAACGCACAGCCGAGTATGCATTTCATTTAGGAAACGCGGCTTTCTTTTAGCAGAGCAATCCTCTGCTCTGCCTCAGACGGATTCACTAAGAGCCCCTATTTATTTGTTTTACAAGTTCCTCTCCCACTTTTCTTAAAACTTTATTTAAAAACACACGTTACAGCCAACCAACTCGCCACTGTGCAGTGGAGCTCGCCCACTCACGAGTCCTCCCCTGGACTCTGGTTTCTTTTTGCATTTGCAGCCCCGATATTAAGGCGAGGGGCAGGTCAGAAAAGTGTGACTGCTAGCTGGACTCATTGATCAAGCTGCCTTCCTTTCTTTTTGGGCTATCAGAGATGACTTGCCATCTGCAGGTGACAAAGGTGCACGTCCCGTAGATGCTGCAGTTGGTGTGTGCTTCCCGTGGACGTGGTTTTCCTGGGAGGCTCTGTCTCAGTGGTGGAAGGTTAGCAAAAACCCAGTGGTCACTTGGTTTGGGACATCCGCTCTGAGCTCTGCTTATTTCTCCAGATGTCCAGGTTGAGCTGGTGTCACCAGGAGGACATGGTGTCCTCAAGGTCTTCCCTATTTCCAGGTGCGGGTGGGAACGCAGCTTGGGCAAGGAAAAGCTTCCTGGGATGGAGAACAGTGGGGCGAACGGGAATGCAAAAATCCTCTTTAGCCGAAAATCAGGCCGAGCCACCTGGTCAGACAGACACAAGTTCCTCGAGGCCGCACTGAGCGCGGAGGTTGGCACTAATGGGCACGTCCCGTTTCTGCCCCAAACCTGCTCTAAAGCGAGGATTACACCTCTCCTCTCGCTGCACCCCTGGGCCGCGATGGGAAATTCCTGTTTGCTTGGTGCTGAGACCACAGGGAAGCCAGGAAAATAGCCCAGCAGGAGCCACCGCTTAACTAAAGCTATCTGTTAAATAAAGTGGTCTTTAAAGGTTTAGCGAGGCTCTTCCCCCAGCAGGTCTCCAGGGCTCCGCTGTCAGCTGTCCCGGGGGCACGGTGCCTCGGCTGGCAGCTCCGAGCCACAGACGAGTAGGGCTGGCAGGCAGGAGGCTGCTCTGGCTCCCGCACAAAGGTCTGCCACCCGCCAAAAACACCTCTCATTTCTGTTTTGCAAAAGCCTCAATACGTATTTATTAAAAAAAAAAAAAAACAGAAAAGGGAAAAAAAACAATAACAACAGAGATGGAAGGATTTGGTGATCTGATCTTTTTACGCATGCCCGCGCTTGCGACCAAGGATGCGTTATTGACTAATACAGCACCGTGGGACGGGAGTAATGCGCAGGGCTTACTTCATTTTTATCTCCACCAGCCACAGAGGGATCTAAACAGCTTTGTGCATCCACTGGGGATGGCGGGGCTCCTGGGTCCCTTTCCCAGCTCCTGGAGGGGGATTACGCACGTGGTTACAAAGCACGCAAAAGCCAAACTCTTCCCTCAGCCCTGTGAACGGCTCCGGGTGGCACCTGGGACAAGTCACCGCACCTCGTGCAACGCTGTTTCCCCAGCAGTAAACGGGGAGGACGGTGCCAGTTTCCCAACAGCCTGATGTTAAAGTGGAAAGTGTTACCTAAAGGCATCGAGATGAGCAAACGTCGCCCTCAACGGCATCCTTTAGGTCAGCCTCAAGGGACTCAAGATACTGAGATGGCTTCTCCTTGCTTGTCCTCCTCATCCTCCCCGCAGGCTTCCACCTCGCCCCTTTGGACCAGACCGCACCGTCAAACCGAGCACAGGAGGATGCAGAAAACAAGACCCCGCCGGCTCGTCCCATCCCGGCTCTCTCCGCCAGCGCGGGGAGGGAAGCGTCTGGGCTGGAGCCCGTAAAGGGCCGGCCTGATTTCAGCAGGAGCCGCGCAGTCCGGCCGGGCTGCGGCGCGGGACGCCCGCCAAGTCGCACATGTGGGATAGATTAGCCACAGTGGCTTAGAGGGGCTTCTCTCGCTGCCACTCACCTATCCGCCCGTGTGGCAGAGGGGATGGCAGAAAGGTTTTCACAGCTGGAATAAATTGCGGGGAGGAGGAGGAGGAGGGGTTTGGGAGAGACAAAAAACAACATTGAACTCAAGATGGAAGAAAGACAGTATTAGCGGAGGTAATGGAGAAAATATGTGTGTGTGTGAGAGAGAGGGTATTTTATTTACAGTCTGTTTGTTTGGTGTTGCCCACACACGGTGAAAGCTGGGCAGTGGCTGGGCTCCAAAATCCCAGCAGGCGCTTTGGCTTGGAGAGGTAAGGAGAAATAGAAAGAGGGAAAAAGAAGGGAAGAGAGAAACACGGACAGAAGTAGAAAGAGATGGGATTAGAGAAGGAAGCGATCGAGCGGTGTTTGTTTGGATGGGAAACCATTCCGCGGACGGGGTGGTGGCAGATGGCTGGGGCTGCCTCTGCCCTTGCTTGTGGTGGAGATGGCTGGACGGGGATGTCTCTGGGCATTCACTCATCCTCTCCGGCAAATCCTCGTGGTTTGCGAGGCCTTCCTCAAGGTATTTCAGTGCAAAAAGGGACTATCCTTCCCCTCAGAGCTGAGCCAGCCATGGTTCCTGGGCACAGGGTGCCTCACCGGCATCACTGCGGGTGGCCCACGAGCAGAGGTCCAGCGATCCCTGCCGCGGGTCCAAACCATGCCTAACCCCTGGGCATCCCGCAGCACCCAGGGTTCGGTTGTCCCAAACGCCAGAGCAACGCCGCAGCCACGCAGAGCCAATATCCTGGCTCTCAGAGCTGGGGCTAGGGGCAGCCAGAGCTGAGCAATGATCAGAAAATGGTGCAAGCCCTTCCCCTCCCCAGGACATCCGTGGATCCAGGCACGGCTCTTTCCCAAGCCTTCTCCATCTGCTCCCCACTGACAGCGGCACAAGCTTTGAATTGCCGGTCTGTAGGCACCTAGCTGCCTCCCCAGCCGTCCCCTCCATACCCGGGCCACACTTCAGACACCACGAGCTGCCCCGGGGCTGCGCCTCCCACCAGGACCCTCGACACCTGCCCTGGGAGGAGTGGATGGGCGTTTGGTAGCAGTGGCAACGTCACCAAGGAGCCCCGGCAGCCGGCACTGACCCCTCTGCGCATCCCTGGGCAGGGATAGGACAACCCAGAACTCCCCAGCGAAAGGTTTTATTCTTCACCCTCTCCCCCCCCATCTCATGAAATATTGGAATTAATATAATAACACATCTTAATAATATTATCCCTTGTCGAGTCCATAAAAGTCCCCTCTTGCATTACGGCATTTGAGAGACTATTAAGTTTTAAGGCCACGACACCTCCATGAAGGAGAGAAGTCATTTCCTTTTTTTTCTCTCTTTCGAGGGCGCTGGGGTTTATGGGGCAGTCAGCGGCGGGGATTGACGAGGCTCCTGCGCGGCAGCACATGGGCCACTGCGGTGACAGGGACCTGGCATGTCCCCAAGGATGGGGCTGGCAATAACGTGGGCATGGAGTGACTGATGCGTTTTTTTGCACTCGGTTCTTCCCAAATCCCGGGCTTTCTTGCAGACAGGGGTGTTTAGGGGAAAACTAGGCAATTGTTTTGACATAGAACGGTGTGAGGATGTGGGATGAAACAGGCTTGAGAGCCTCTTGTGCATCTCTATCCCTCCACACGTCTGAGCATCCAAACATCCCAGCTGAGCACAAAGCAACTGGATAAATGAAGCACCCTTTGCTCCAGAGCAGAGATTTTTATTATTTATTCTGAGTCTCTCTAGCAGGACAGGTGGAAGAGTGACAAAAGTTTTCCCTTCTGTCCCAGAGGAAGACAGCCCACCTGCCCCGTCTATGTGTGCGTGGGAGAGCAGAAATAACGCCCTGCTCACACCAACAGCCCTGCACGGGCTGGGCGAAGTCACCTTGTCCTCAGGAAGGCCTGGTGCACATGGAAAGATTGCAGAGACAGGTGGGGCTGGGAGAGTGCTTGTTTTTTGCAAAACTCAGTACAGAAGTGACTTGAGCATTTGCTCCCCCAAAGCTCTAAGGATCTGGGGTACGGTCAGGCCAATGCTGCTGGCTACTGTTTGGGTCCAATTGCTTGCTGCTCAGCAATGAAGCACATAGCTAAGCAGGACTGAGGTCTGGTTCACCGGGCCATTCGCAAGCAGGTACTTCAGCATGTGCGCGGTCTCGCTGACAAGCGGATACCTCTGTTTATGCAGCCTGGAATTGCATTTGGCTTAGATTTAGCAAGGCACTTTGTCTTAAGTGCTTGGCTAAGCAGGGATGGACTTCACCCCGCTCTGTGCGTTAAGCAGGTGCTTATGTGCTTTTCTGAAATGAAGGCACAGAAACCACAGGGGCTGCAGAGCAATCGCAGCCACCCAGTGCTGGGTTCAGCCCCAGGACACGAGCTGCCGCCCGGGCAGGCTGGCGGCATCCGCCGGCTCCCACCGCCGCGAGCAGCAGCACAGCCGCGCTCGCCGAGGGGTGCGATGGCAGGAGAGGGGAACGAAACGCAGATCTGCAGCGTGGTGAGAACGAACGCTCCCCCTCTGGGGCAAATCTTGCAAGAATCTAGACAGGGTGGAAAATTCAGCGTTGTGCATAGAAACGAGTGCAGTGCACGCAGCGCAGCCTGGAGTCCCGTCTGCTGAGAGCGAGTGGGCAAAATACAAGGGGGAGGATGTGCACCCTCCTTCCCCTTCCATTTCTGCCCACCCTGATTTGAGAGTAAAACAATACCAGGGTTGAAATGCAAAGATCTGATCCTGCTCTTGGGGAGGGCAGTGCAGAAGCTGCTGGTGACAGTGGCGGTGACAGAAAGCTGGCTTGTGTTAACTGGGGTAGCACGGGTTCAGCAAGAGGCACTCAGACCCTGTGTGCCAGGAGAGAAAAGGTTTTGCAGGGCTTGTGGATAATAATGTGTTAGTATTTGGGGGTTTCCTTCACCATTCTGATGTGCTGTAAGAATTTCAGGGATTCTCCCCGATGAGAAGCAAGGGCTCGCAGCCCAAACCTGCCGGCACAGTGGGAAGACAGGAAGACCTTCACTGAGAGGCGAAGCAGATAAAAAGCAAAGTGAAACTCGGGCATCAGTAATAACAGTCCCTTGGTGAGCGAAAGCAAGAGGAAAACCAAAGCAAATGATGAAAGGAAAGAAGAATGTGAAAATTTCTTCCCTTTTACCAAGAGTATCATAACTAATACTGCTCATAAAGAAAATTTTAAGCAGCTGGGTAGATTCAGAGCACTATTTGCTCCAGATTTCTGCCCTCACTGAAGCCAGCAGGGACGTTTGTCATCTACCCCAAAGTCCAGGAGCCCCAATGCGCAGTATTTCTCCTGCCGTCTCCTCAGCCGCTCCGCCAGCCCGTGCGGTGCAGGGGGCTCAGCATCAGCACCGGCATCTCAGCGTCTCAGTTCCCTCACTTCTATTTGCTGCGGTGCCAAAGAAGGGTCTCGTGAGAAACATTTCTTTTTTCCTAAAGCATAATTTCACCAAGATCCAGCATTAGAGAAAAACCTGCACCTTCACTAAAAAACAAATAAAACATCCTTCTGATTGCCAAGAGTAGTCTGAGAGTGTGACCACTGCAGGCTCAAAGAAACAAGGCCAATTATAAAAAAAACACCCTTTCACGTTTATTACTATGTAAAATCTGATGCTCTTTAGGGCAATCTCATGATTATGAAGGGGTCAGGGGAACTGATTTATGATTAGAGAGCTCTTGGCATCGGCAATATTGTATATGTTTTAATTTTGAACCTTAATAATCCATCCAATATGCAGCACTTGATCATGACACTCATTTCTCACATATAATCTTCCAAGACTCTACACATCCACCTTCACCTCCTCTCTAACATACACACCCGCCCGCGCCGCACCAAGGAGCTGTTAAACCCCTTTCCCTGCGCCAAAGTCAAACGCGATCCAACTTCTCCCTTTCGAACCAACCCTCCAGAAACGGCCCCGCAGGACGCCGTGCCGCTGCCTCGCCCAGCAGGATTTATCCCTTCCCACGGACCGAAAAGTCCTGCTTTCAGGAGCAGCACTGAAGCAGCTGGTGCTCTCACCGAGTGGACACCAAGTGACGGGAAATCCAGGCATTTCTCTGGATTTTTTTTTTTTTTTTTTGTGAATTCTCCTGAAAGGGAAAAAGAAACGCTGACCTTTTTTCTGAAATTTTACATTTGTAATGATCCGTTGCCTCTGCTCATGGGTGCCAACTGCAAGCTGGCAGACAGCATGCAACCCCAGGCACTGCCGAGAGCACGCAGATCAGGGCTGGTGGACAAAATCAGGCTGAGAAAGACCCCCCTGCCTGGAAACCTCGGTCGGTGGCGACAGATGGGGATGATGCGCTGGATGGAGGTGGCTGGAGGTTTGTCCTGCTCTGGTTTTACAGGATTCCCTTTCAAACAAACCTGAGCTGCCACTTCCCTGCCGAGGATGCCCTCCTCGTCTCTGCGGCCGTCTCCCTCTCCTTCTCCGGTTCGAGGTGTTTATTTAATTGTTTTCCCCGCTCCTCGGTGGCAGCGCTTCCCTGCCATTAAACCCTGCCATCCGCGTTCTGACTGTGTAATTTAAAGCTATAGTTAAATTATGACTTCTCTGAACCTGTTGTGGCACTGACGCATAACCCTAATTAAATGATCACATCCATTCTAAAGCCAGTCTTTTCTCCCCTCAAACGTTAATTACAACATAAGAGGCTTTAATGGCTCGCCTCACCTCCAGCTCCTCGAAAGAAAGGTCATGCGATTAATTTTCGTCATTAATCTTTTCCCAATGTGGACATTGTGCTGTCACTGGAGCCTATTAAACCCCCTTTGTCCCCCTCCCCTTCTTCTCCCTTCTCCCCCCTTCCTTCCTCCCCCCAGCCCTAAGTGAATGAGAGAACAAAAATATTTAAGCTCCACTTTGGCTCTGGTGCTTCCTTGGGGCGAGCGGGGCTGGGGACAGCGGCTGGGAGATGTCCCCCGTCCCCCGTCCCGTGTCCCGCCACCGACCTGAGAGCAGGCTGAGGGCAGGGGTGCTGCTCCGCTGCGTGGGGGACAGTTTGGGGGTGGTGGAGACCCCCTCGAGAGCTGCAGAGGGCCTTGGGGTGGCAAACAGGAGGGCAAGGCCACCTCCTTGGTGGCGGAGGCTGCTGAGGCTTTTGGGCAGCTGCAGGACAGCTCCGGCCGGCGAAGCGCCGGGAGCCTGCCTGGAGCGCGGCAGCTGCTGCATCCACCCCTTGCGGTGGGGCCTATTTCAAGGCCCCTTTTTTTTCCCTTTCCAGAGGAAATGGGCGTTTTTCTAAACTCCACAAAATCGGCTTCAGTGACTTAATCCCCTGAACCTCGGAGCAGGTCTTATTTCAACCTGCCCATCTCGCCTGAACCAGGAGATGGGCGGGAGTGGGGCGGGTGGGGAGCGGAGCGCACGTTTTGCTAATTTGCAGTATTGTTTCAGCTGAAACGAAGGCCTGAATAATTCCCTTTTATGCGGGGTGACGTAATCGGGGGACAAGTTGCTGCACGGTGGGGGCTGGCAGCGAACACGGCACCGTTTGAAACGGCTGCTTTAGGCAAAAAACGCCCCGGGGTCCGGCGGCGGCCGAGTCCGAGCAGCGCCGTGTCCCCGGGCTGGCGGCGTGCCCCAGTTTGGAGGGGCTGCGCGCTCCTGACGGGGCTGACCCACTTCCCAGCCCTCCCTCCAGCTCGCTGACATGCTTTTTGCCTATTCCCAAGGACGAGGACTCATGGGGGAAAATCCTGGAGTATTTTAATAAAGAGGAGACAGATGGTAGTCACCTCGCTGGGTAAATATGTTAGTGGAAGTGGTCCAATACTGCGGTGATGAAAATAGAACACAAGAGAGACGAGATGATCCTGTTTTGACCAGGATCCCTCCTTCAGCACACCGCTGCAGGCTCCTTCGCGCCCTCAAGGGTCTCCCAGGCTGTAGACATCTGCCGAAGCACGTGTGGGTTCGCAGCCCTCTCCCACAAAGGGCAGAGCGCTCGCAGCCCAGGCTGCTGCTGCGCCTTGGCCGCACGTTTTGAGCTCCTTCCCTGCTCTGCCCTCCCGGTTTGCTTGTGCCTAATCCCTGCCGGGGGTGAGCAAGGTGAGGAAACCCAACAATTTGTTGGTAGCAAGGGCAGGGCACAGAACTCCGAGTCTGGGAATTTGACTGTGCATTCCGTGCGGGCGCAGGGGCTGGGGGCTGAGCCCGTCTGGGGTGTCTGCAGGTCGCAGCCACGAAAATATAAACCTCTGCTCTTTGAGAGCCCTTCAGGCTCCTTCCCGAGGGCATTAGGGATGGTAAAATTCCCAGAAATGGGTGGTGAATAGTCTTGGGAATGAGAAGGCATGGCAAGAGTCATCCCTGCAGAGCGTGGGGCCGACCACAGGCACAGGAACCGAGGGCAGCGAGTGTAACAGCGGCACCCGAGCCGGGGCGAAGGGCTCCCGTCCTGCTGCGATCAGACCCGGGCTGATTCTCACTCGCTGGGCCTTTCTCACCTTGGATGATCCTAAGCCGCCTGATAGGAGAAAGCAGACAAAAAAAGGCTCCGTGCAAGCCTCAGATGCTACAGTAATAATTAAAACATTTCCAACTACCACTTTACGGTTAGAAAATAAACAGCCGATGGCTGTAAGCCTTCCCATGGACTGCCGTACGCAGGAGCACTGCAGCGCGTGCGCACGCACCGGTGCTAAACTGCAGACCAGCTACAGACCATAACTGTAGTCTCCATACAGAGATGTGAAAAAAGGGATTTTACCCCTGGGCTGACTTTTGGTTGCGGATTCTCTCTGCGTTTCTCTCACGTGAGCGAGACGGGATGGGAAAGGGCGGCTGGAGATGTGTCAGCAAGCACAAGTCCTCCCTCAGGACCCGCAGCAGCCACGGACGCGGCCAGAGAGGCGGTGGCCTGCGGGCTGGTGTCTGCCCAAAGGCTGGACCTGAACTGGGCGACGCGGGTGCGATTTTGCTTGGCGAGCGCTCGCTCCTTAAATACAGGTGGAGGCAGCTCAGGAAGGCTGGGCGACTTCTGGCTTGTTCAAGGGAAGTCTTTCTGGTCTCTGTGCAGGTGCGTTCCTTTTCCCCCTTAACCAGCCAGCAAGGGGAAAAGCAAAATCCCACCAAAGATATCTGAGACTGCAGATTTTTTTCAGGAAATTAACAACTGGGTCGCTGTCAAGAGTCGGGATAAATTTCTTTGTGGCTGGGCAAAACTAGCCAGCTGAACCAAAGGGAGATATAACAACGACAGGGTACTGTTCCCCTTGGTACCAATAACATCAACAGCCTAGAGGTGCTACGCTGGCCCTGGGGCTCGCTGTGCCAGCGGCAGGAGTCGCTGCTCCCCTCAATCTTTGTGTTGCAAAACGACAGCCTGGAGACTCGTGTCCCTTTTTTCCTGCAGAGACAGGTTTGCCACTATAAAATCCACATCAGGATTTCTGGCACCCCAGGTGCCAAGGGGGCTCCGGTACTTGCAGCTCAGATGATCATAATGGTTCTTCCCGGCTTTAAAAGCCAGCGACTATGAACGTTCAGCACGAAGATGGGTCTGCTTCCACCACCTGCAGTGGTGCAGGATCCGACCCGGCGCCGGTGGGGGCACTGGGACCCAGGGTCTGAGCCTCTCTGGACATTCAGGAACAACGATATATTTGGGATCATCTCTAAGTAGTAACCAAAGTTTGGGGATAAAGGCAGGCAGCGGGGAGACACAATTTTTATTTTGTGTTTTCTACCCAGAAAACCCTTTGACCTGAAATGTTGGCATCGAGGCGCGCCAAAATAAAAGCAAGCTGCTGAGACGGGGATCCCGATGCCTGCCGCGGCTCCTGCCAAAACACTGCCGCACCCGAGGCGATGGCAAAGCCCCTCTCGCTGCTCGCCGCCTGCCAGGAGCCCGCCCCGGCCCGGACACCCGGCTTTTTTTTTCTCTTTGTCCCAAGGACATTGGGGACATCACGTCCGCAGTGCTCTGTGTAGCAGGATAATAATAATTAATAACCATTAGCAACAATAAGGATAATACCAGTGCCAGGCCGGACTGACTGTGCAGAAGAGACACTTTTTTTTTCCCACTTTAATGAAAACAATGATTTGACTTTGAAGAAAGTGACTTTTTTTTTTAAGTGAAAGCTGAATCCGCTCCCCTGCCCCCCCGCACACTCCTTCTTCGCTCCCTCCCTCCTTTTTTTTTAACTCTCCTTTTTTCTTTTTCTTTTAATACTCTGCGTTCTATCATGCAAATCCCCTTTCAAATTATGAGAGTATTAGAGCCATCAGCGGTAATGTCACCGCCACAAAATGAGAGCAGGGACTTAAGCACCTAACGAACAATGAAATGTGCGAGCCCTGGGACAGGACAATTAAGAACTGGGCTTAGCCAGCCAGGGAAATTTATTGCTATCAAATCCATATTTCTATTTTCCCCCTGAACAGTAACCTATTTGAATATGATTAAAGGGTTTCATTAGAGCCGAGAGAAAGGCCCGTGTCCCGCCGTTCCCTGTGAGCTCACAAACACGCGCTCTGCAGACCGCGCTTTGGCGAGGAGGGGGCCGGGACGGAGGGGAGGAAGGAGGGCAGGCGCGCGTGGGACGCACGTCCGGGGTCACCGGCTCCGCGGGGGGACGAGGACGCTCGCCGGGAGCCGGCCCACCGGCACGGGTCTTCACGGGAGCAGCAGCGACCGCAGCGTGCTCTGGCTGTGCCGCCGGCATCCCCGAAGGTGCTCGAGGGAGGAGAGCTCGCGGCAGCCTCGGCGTCGCTGGTGCGAGGCTCGGGCTGCGGGAGGGAGAGGGGGAGGCGAGAAAGGGGCCGTGGGGCAGGCAGGGGCCGGCAGCCGCTGCTCGCTGGAGGGGCCCGGCATCACGGGGTGCTGCTGGATAGCGGGTAAAGCCGGGGGCTGGCGGCAGAGCCGGCGGGATGACCCGCACCCCCCCGCACGCCCGCTCGCTGCAGCATTCGGGTGCATGCACCGAGCTGCGTCCGTTCCCGTGGGCGCAGCACGGCCCCAGCCGTGGGGTGACTCGGGGGTGACTCGGGGGTGACCTCCTCCCGCAGCCGTGCGCCGGATCTGTCTGAGCTGAGGGAGAGGGGAACAAGAAGGGAGTGAGCATCGAGGAATGCCTGGAACCCCCAAGTGTTTCACAGCCGTTTCCCCGGGCCTCAAAGGAGGGTGCCAGCGCCCTCACAAACCCACACTACCACGTGAAACCCTAAGCGGACGATCGCAGGAGTGCTGCAGTCTGAACCGCCCGTCCTGCTTTTTAGCTGGAGCCCGCTGTTATCAGCAGTGGAGTTTTTCCATCACTTCAGAGCTTTCGCACCCCTGACATTCACTATTTTTGCCACCAGAGAAGTCTTACTCCTTGCCACGCTATTTATTTACTCACTATTCCCACACTACAGTACATTTATCACAAGAGCCAAGTCCCACTTCACTAGATCTTTTTTCAGCCGAACAGCACTGCTGGCATTTGCAAGCTCGATTGAGCCGTTCCTTTTTTGCACCTCAGCTTTCGGTCCCGCTGCAGAAACCGCGCCGCCGCAGCGAGCACAGGAGCCGGGAAGGGCAGAAGTGAGACGGAGCGAGCGGAGGGGACGGGGTGCTGGGCGCGGTGCCGCCTTCGGCTTAGCAAATTTGAGAAAATAAAGTACAAAACTTTGAGAAAGAAGGAAAGAAAGAATAGGTCTGTCCCCTTGCATACCAGCTTGAATCATTCATTACGCCGATGCGTGGCAAAGCATCTCCCTTCCCCACGTCCCAGCTTCCCTGCCCGTAGGACTTGGGGCTGCTACCACTGTTATCACAGCCTCGCAGCCCCATTGCCTGGGCTTGGCGAGCGAGACACGTCTGCTTGCAGCAGAGGAGATACTGGGCGGCTTAACTCGTCCCTGGGCATGCTGTAAGCCCCTGGAAAAGGAGGTGACAAATCCCAGCTCCCCGCAGACACCGTGCGAGGGCTGGGAAATCGCCCAGCCCCAGGTTTCTCTCCCATCCGTGCTCAGGGGGACAGGATGCTCTGACGCTGCTGCAGCTGTGTCTGGAGAATGAGTTTCTTCCCAAGCAGATGTTACCAATTTCTCTTTGCCATTGATATTTCGCTTGCAATTAGTCCAGAAAGCAACAGCAGTCGAAGAGCCTGTGATACTATATTGCTGTTGTTCTTTCTGAAAGAGTTTGCCCCCTGAGAGTGCATTTCCCACCTTTTAAGGCACCAGGTCACTGTTTGCCAAGGCACCCTGAAATCCCCGGCTGCCTCCTTCCCCTGTGCCTGGAGAGCCGTCAGTTTAACACATAGGTATTTAATTCCAGACTGTTGAGTGATCTGAATTGCCAGCATCACTTTCCATCTGTTTATATCATGTGCTTTTAAAAGAGCAGAGAGGATTTGAACTCAGATTTTAATTTCTCTCCTTCTCTTTTCTGAGCAAATACGGATCATATTCTGCTTGGTACTTCCCAGCCCCAGCCCCTGCATGTGCAGATCCCGGCGAGTGCCGGAGCCAGGGCTGGCGCAGAGCAGACGGCCCTGGTTGCTCAGCGGGGCCGTCCCAGAGGAGCCCCCGCACGCAGGGATGCGCTCCCCTGCCTCCGGGGGGACGATCCTGCCCTCTCAAAGGCACCGATGTGCTGCTGCCGCAGGGTCCTCTCCTCTGGCCCAGGCGCCGGGGGTGCCGTGAGGTTGGACACTGCAGGAGATGCTGCCGATGTCCCCAGCGGGAGGGGCTGCACGTGGCACTGGGTGACAGTGACGCTGGATACTCAGACGGGGCAGCACAGCTGGTGGGGGGCTCTTGTGCCCACTCTGGGGACTGGGGTGAGTTTCCCCACTGACTGGGGAAGACACCAACACTCAGGCTGGCGTTCAGGCACGTAGTTAAGTCCCATTCGTCAACGGGACTTAGGGACACGTGCAAGTTAAGCGTGCGTCTGAACACTTTCCTGAGTGGACGCCAACAATAATAATTAGTGCATCTCCCGGCAATTACAGAACCACAGGTTTTAAGGCCTGGGAGAGACCTGCTGTCTCTGGTGTGACCTCCCGCGCCGCGCAGCCCGGAGGATGCAGCACAGGATTTCCGACACGGGGCCCAAGCGAACCGCTGGGCGCCGGTCCACGGCGGTGCCTTCCTCCCGCAGCCGCAGCCGCATCCGCGCCGCCCGGTCCCGGCACCGCGCCTCGCCGTGCGGGAGGAGCACGCTCCTCTTTAATTACAGCTCCACACCGGGTGCCGGGCGGTGGGGAGGGCTGGCAGAGCCGCGGCCCCCCGGGACCCGCCGGGGGAGCCGGCAGCTTTGTTCCCAGCAAGTCGCCCCGCGCCGGGGCCCTCCTACCGCCGCCTCCCAGCCCACCCCCACCCCGGCGAGGCATCACAGCTCCTAACGAAACGGAACTGCTGCCAGATGAAATATATTACTATTAAATACTTAATTCTTCTAGTGAGCGGAGAGCAGCCAGTATGAATACGATTATTAAAGAAAATTACTTTGGCTGATCAGATATTTCTGCATACTAATTTCTGACCCTTCTTTCCTCTCTGCTTGCTTCTCATCCCTTAGAGACCAGGACAGATAAAATTCCATCACAAATAGCTGATTACTGGGGCTTGCATTAAAATCAAATTTTTTTTCCTCTCGGCGCTAATGTCCTTGCCTAAAGTAGAGGCAGCAGCCGTCAAAAAAAAAAAAAAAGAAAGAAAAAAGCCAGGAGATTGGTCTAGATCTGAATATCCCTGAACTTTGAGGCTGCTGGTGTTACCATCTGGATCCAAATTTGGAAGCCGTCTCTCCAGCCAGCCGGAGGAGGGCCGGCCGTGCCGGTGGGCAGGGATGGGGCAGGTTCAGCCCCTGCCGCCAGCTCCCCGCAGCCCCTGCCCTGCTCCGGCTCCTGCTCCAGCCCTGGTCGCTTGCCAGCCTGCTCCAGCCCACGATACCGGTTCCCAGTGAAGAAGGCAGAGGCTACACCATGCTGGTAGAAGCAGGTGGATCGAATGGGGCAGGCAATAGGAAAAGGACAGGCTTGATGCACAGTGCGGGGCTCAGCCCATCACCCCTGCTCCTGCTCCCCCGTACCGCCACTTCCACAGACGGATACGGGCAGGACCTTCACAGAAGTCTCTCCCCGCATTGAGTCCAACCAACTTGTTCAAGTTTCTGCATCTCCCATCACCCATCGCTCAGGCCACGGTCAACCTGTCACGGCGCGAGGATGCCACTAAAAATAATTCGCTCCTGTCTCATCCCTTCCCCACCATCACCACCAGCGCCTGCCCCCGCTAACGTACCCAACCTGGAAGCCTCCAATTTACCTGCTTTTAAATAAAGACACTTGTAAAGGTGTCACGGCGCTGAAGCCCTAATTACAGCCTGAGCATGTTAATTCTCGGCTCTGGCTCTGCGAGCGCTTGTCGCAATGGGGGATCCTGTCTGCCCCCTTCCTCTCCCCCTGCCTCGGGGACGTGCAGGCGGCAGCGGGAAGGGAGCGAGCAAGGGGGACGGGGGGTTCAGAGCTCAGCTCTGCAACCTCCAGAGCCTGCTGGAAAGGAGCCCCTTCGGGAGGTGAAGCCCGCCAGATCGGGTTTTCATGTCTGACCCTGCTGGACTCGCTACCGGGGATGTGGCCTTGTGCTGGAGAAGGGAAAAGGAAAAATCCCTTTGCAGAGGCGGCGTGCCCTCCTTTGCTTCCCAGCTGCCTAAAGGAAGGCTCGGGGCTGTGCCCGGCGGCCCTGGCTTCGGGCACCAGCTGGGAGCCCCGGGTCTGCCACGCACAGCCGGCCCGGGGACGTGTGTGCACAGCGACGAGGAATGTTTGTTTTTCCTTATTGACTTTCTCCGAATAAACGCAGGGCAGGCAGAAAGGGGCTCCGGCGGCAGCTGTTTACCAAGTGTTTGTGATAAAAAGCCTTCTCCATAGGAACAGGTGGCAGCGGGACTGTCCCCAGGAAGTGCCGAGAGGGACCTCTGCCACAGCTAGCGATTTAGTGCGAAGGAGCAAATGTATTTCATACGTGGCTCCGGGGGCAGCCAGGCACCGGGTTAAAGCTCGGGGGGTTCAGCGGAGTCGGGTTCCTGGGCTGAATATTGCTGGGGACAAGCGAAGGCTCAGAGGAACCGTGCCCAGGCAGAGGGAGCCCTGCTCCGACACAGCCCCGTGCCTCGCCACGCTGGGGGCTTCTCCCCTTTTGCACGTTTTTCCCCTCTAATCTCACCCCAGTCCGATGAGCAATCCTCTAAGGGGATTTCCCCTGGGTGAAAGGAGCACTCCCGAAGCACGAGTTCACACTGAAGGCTGAAGAAAGAGGAAAGGAGCGGTGACGGGGTTACTGCTGGGGTTTGTGTGATATCACAGAGGCAACACGCTCCAAGCTGCGACTGCCCACGCACGAAGCGATGGCCCCGCTCTGCTCCCGAACGCCTCCGGCCGTGCCCTATCCTGGAAAACGGGGACAGGTAGCTCACAAGCGCAGCTTTCCCCTCCCAGCCCTCCGTGTCCCTGGCCGTGCCGCTGCCCTCCGCCTCGGCAGGGCACCCGGCGCGTGAGCGGGCTCTCTGGGGTTTGTGCAGTCCCGTGAGCAGGAACATTGGGTCGAGCGAGTTCAGCGCGGGTGGTTTCACGGCGCGCTGAGGCAGCTGGTTGTGCGAGCGCGGGATTTGGACTTTGGTGGGGCAGGCAGAGGGTTCACACCTCGCTGCGAACCGAAGGCTGGTTTAACAGGGAGCAGGGTGCCGCGACGAGGCACCTGCACACGAATCCTGACAGCTCAGCTGGCCAAGCCTGGGGAAAGCTGACCCAGGCAGCTCCGCTGCCAAATTAGCCCTGCCACTAAGGGCCCAGCAGGAGTGATTTTTCCTTCCTCGGATGCAGACACATCCATCCTCCTCCAGGCAGCCTGGCACGGGGCGAGCAGGGGCTGGCAGGAGCTCCGCGCCATGCTGGCCACCCCAAGCCCCAGCTCAGCAGTGACCGGGCCTGAAGATCACTCAGCAGCACCGTGCTGGCTGAACTTCTCATCGCAGGAGCCTAATCCTCACCTACAACAATTACTGGTGCATTTAAACCCCGACACATGAGATTTAGGACGCCTGACGGTGTTGCTGTTATTCAGAGAGCCTGGCAAGTTTTGGTATCCATGTGTTGGCTCAGTTTCTTCTACAGTCTTGCTGAAAGCTCGTCCTCAAAAACTCCTAAGCATGCGCTGCTGTAAAAAAGTACTGCCTTTTATTGCTGCAGTGATAAGAGACACAGAGAGATGAGTTTCGACACCTGGCTCTAAGCAATCAACATTTTATCCATTATTTCCTGTATTAGCTACTACGCATAGCAATGTCATCGTAACAGCAGCCCTCCACCCGTTCCAAGTTCCCCAGCTGTCCGGAGCTGCCGGTACCCGGGGAGCGCGGGCAACCTGCCCCTGGCAGCGGGGAAGCACCTCGGAGCTCCAGTTCGCACCAGCACCGAGTGCTTCGGATGCGTGGAAGAAACTGCCCCATTCCGGTCTCCACCACCTCCTGAGCCTGGTTTTTCCAGGTGCTAATGCACATCACTGCTTTCACGGGGAAGACCCCAGCATTTCTTTTTCTGTACCCTGGGTTTTCTCCTGGACTGCTACGGAGCAGGTGGGAGGGTAACATCCAAACAATTTTTCTGAGGTGCCTCATTTCGAGGCTTTAGCCTGCCTTTTCAGACTAATTGGTGACTATTCAGTAATGATCTCAGAGAGCTTTAGGAGTAAAATATGTTCATGTTTTCACCACACACAGGCAGAACAGAGTCCCTGTCCCCAGAAAATCCAGTTGGTGAGTGAGCAGCAAAGAGGGCTGCTGGAGGAATCACGACGGGGTTGGCAGGAAACTGGGGAACGGAAATGGGACAGGAGAAAAAAAGCTGGAAAAGAGAGGGAAGCCTGGGTCTCTGGGGCAGTGCTGGTATCTTTGCTCTGCCTGGGCTGGGTCCTACTGTAAAGGTAGCAGGAAACAAGGGGAATAAAAAACAAGCAGGGAGAAGGGTTGGGACGAGAGATGAAGAGAGGCGATACGGAGGATATGGGCACCACTCAGCAAAAGATGCCCAACTTGGGCAGCCGACTGACAGGGCACTTGGAGGATGAGAAGTCTCAGGAGCAAATAATCCTAACCCGGGGAATCTGTTCCAGTCCCTGGAGCTCCCTGCCACAGGGTCTCAAGAGCTCGGCAGGATTAAAACATTGTTTGGACATTTATGTGGATAACAAGAATGTCCAACGTGGTGGAAATTAGTCAGGAGGACGGAAAGATGTTAACCCCCCCTCTTTCAGGACATCTGAAATCTCCGGCCTCTCTGCCCAGATTTGTCCCCACGGCTTTGCGTTTCGGGGACGCCCGCGGCACCGCGCAGCCCCTCCTGGCGTGAAGCTCCGCTTCGCCCTCCCCACGCAGCTGACTTCACCCAAGGCCCGGAGCATTGACTTTGACACAGAAAAGGGGATATTTCATTATCCAGCAATATTGCGGCATCTCTTTAAAATTTCCCCCCTAAGCACACCCTTCCCTTCCCCTAGGACAATTAACAGCGTTTCTCCCATTAACTCTTTGCAACTTGCCCGGCTGCAGCCGGAGGGACGGTGCTTCTCCCACCTGGCACCGTCTCTGACATTTAATTATCCTCCTTCCCGTCACACCACTCATCTGCCACTTGCATTTTGCTGGCTGCAGCAGCAGATTCATCCAAACCCAGAAATGTCACTTTGTGTGTGATGTATTTCAGCCCGCGCAGCCGGCGCTGTGTCCCCGTGCGAAGGGGCGAACTGGCGCGTCCCCAGCGCGGCCGCGGCGCTGCTGCAGCGCGACTCCTGATGCCGTGGGCTCCCATCTGAATTTGCGTTTTCCTAAACTGATCCCTTCTCACCGACTTACTCCCCATTTGCACCAGGAGAAAAGGGTCTGAAGAGGTTGCAATGCTTTATTTTCATTGTGCTGTGAGGGGAAAAGGTGAATTCCCAAACTCTTCTCTTCTGCAGCTAAATCTAGCTGGGAAATGCTATCTTTTTGTGCTCTGGGAAGAAAAAAAAAAAACTAAGATAATAAAAAAAAATTTGCTTGCATTTTTATGTGTTTTTCAGTGCACAGACATGAGAAACAGCCCTTGCTGAAAAGATATTTTGTCACTTAGGAAAGGAGACAGGGTTTATTTGTATTTTTTTGACAAACTGCTGAAAACCTGGAGATTTCCCTTTCTGTTCTGGCAGAAACTCCCGCTAAAAGTCACTTTCCACCGGGGGTGGAAGGGCGAAGAGGAAGAGTGAAAGCACATCTCCGGCACGAGGCGCCTGGTGCACGGAGGCGCAGCTCGGAGGAGCCCTGCGGCCGCTGCCTGGGCGCTCCGCGTGCCGCCAGCCCCGGCGCGCGGTGACCGTGGCGGATTTTTCTTCCAGGGCCCCTTCCCTGTGCCCCCACGCTGACGGAGGCTTCAGCCTGTCACCTGCTTCCCTGCCAGGGAGCAGGGCTGTTAACTTCTGCTGACACGGGCACGGAGCAGCCCCTCCCCGTCCTTGATAACTCATGGCAGCAACACTTGCACAAATCTTTAATTGTTTAGTTTAAAGAATTGTGTTTTGACCGCAAGGGGATTTTGGCTGGAGCTCAAGAACTGATAATGATATTTTGCTGCCAAGACGTCTTCTTGGCTCTGCCTGTGTTAATGTTCACTTACAAGAAGCTCCAATTAACTGCATCAGCTCTCACAGAGCGAGAGCAAGCGAGAGTGGGAGAGATTATGTCTTCCTGAAAGAAAGAAAGAGAGAAAAAGAAAGAGAAGAGAGAAAGAAAGAAAGACAAGAAAAGCAATCCACAGCACCAGCCTCGGTGCAGCACTGAGCCCATGGCAGGAGATGACTTCCAAGACGCTGGTCCGTGGAGTCCCAGCTCCGACCCAGCCGGAGCCGCCTCCGTCCATCGGCTTCGCCTCCCTCTGCGAGGCCGTTGCGATGCAAGGGGCAACGCAGAGAAAACCCCCAGCGAGCCGCTCCTGGCGACAGGGCGGGGGCCGTGCCGTGCCACCGGGGTGCTCGCACCCGGGGAGTCCGGGTCTGATCCCCAGTTTCTCCCCGCCCCATCCCCACTATTTGCGGGTGAGAGAAGCGAGGAGGTAAAACCGATGTGTGCGGGGTCCCCTCCTCACCGCTCCCTCCAGCTTCATACCGGGGCGGATCCGTGGGCAATCACGGAGCCGTGATTCCTCCTCCAGCCTGGACACACAGGTTCAACTTTACCCACTTCTTTCTCAAGTCGGATGTGGGGAGATAAATAGCTCGGGAGACGCACGCTCTCGGGCTGCCGGGTCTGAGCGGAGACCAAACACACGAGGCGCAGCGCAGCTAAATGGCAGGGAGGTTTACGCAGAGCAGCGTTCGCGGGGAGGCCGGTGGGTGCAGCCCCGGCCCCGCTGCGCCCACTCCAGCATCGCCCTTCGCCTTGCAGGTGCCGGGAGCCGCCCGCGAGGTTTGAGGCCAAGGCCCCGAGGACGGGAGGCTGCGGCAGCGCCCGGAGCAGCTGCCTCCCGGGAGGAAAAGCCGCGGCTTGCTCGGCGGGCTATGGGCATCCGACCGGGGGATTTCTCACCAGAGCCGAGGCTGTGCCCCCGGACGGCTGGGCGAGAGGGTCGGATCCTGCCCTGCCAGCTCACGTTACACGAACGCGAAGACAGGAAGATTTAAGGGTGGAGATGCCGCACAGTACAGTGTGTTGTTTGTCTGCCTTTGAAAGAGGAGGCAGCGAGAGCGGGAGGGGAGGGTGGGCGCACCGGCCCGCGCCTCCGACTTGCAGTTCCTTTCTGGCATTGAGGGGAATTGCATCGGCTCTCCGTGCCTCTGTTGCTTCAGGTGCAGCTATGTTTTCTTACATGTTAATTTTTTCCTGTTTTATTATCCTGTCCCTCACCCGCTACCAGAAACCCTCCACCGGCTCCAGGAACGCTTCCTCCAGCCAGCAGCTGGGATGCATTTGGCCAGGGAGAGCCCTGCCACCGCTGCCGGCGGGTGGGCACTCTTTGCGGTGCGGGAACGGGCACCTCCTGCTGCTACCAGCCCTGAGCAGGTCCCTTCCCAGAGGCGCTCAGGGTTGGCTCTGCCCCATGAGTGCCGGTGTGAGCAGGGATTTCCCCCGCAGCCTGAGATGAGAGCATCTCTTGGTGAGACGCCCACCGCTCCGGGGACCTGCGCTGGCCACCACATACCACAGGCAGGACTGGTGCCACCTTCAAGGTCCCCCACACCCCCAGGTGTCTGCACTGCCAAAGCGGGTTGGGAAGGAAGCGGGTTGGGAAGGAAGCCCCTCGCTGAGGCAGAGCTGGAAGGGATGAGTCAGGACAGGTCTGCTCGGAGCCGCCAGGGCTGTCCCTGTGCCCAACCGCTGGCACATGCGGGATGCCACTGTCCCCCAGACCCACCATGTCACCGGTCCGTCCCCCGGTCCCACGGGTGCTCTGCGTTGCCTTTGGAAAAAAACTCTCCCTATTCATTGACTACGCGAGGAGCGTAAGCAGATTAAAGTCGAGAGCTACAAATATCCCCCAGTAGGAAACTCCAAGCAATTCATCCCTTCCCTCCGTGTTTCAGCTCCCGGGAAGCAGGAGCCTTCCCTCCCCTCGCCCTTTCTTGGTCCCGGTTACAAATTCTGGAGGGCAGGGTCTCTCCCGCCCCACCCGGCCGTGCCTGACACATGGGAGTGCGTGACTGCAATGGAAGAAGAGGCGGATTCGGTGCAACAGCCAGACCCAGGCTTGGAGCCCGTCGAAGCGTGGACGGAGCCGGGATTTCTACCTGCCGGCAGACAGGGATCCTGCTGGCGGCAGGGATGGGGCACGAGACAAATGTTCCATTTACATTTTAATTTCAATAAAATTGTTTTATTTTGTGTTTTATTACAGTGCTGGTGCAATAAAAGCATCCATTAGCCCCAGGGAACCTCTCTTTGCATTAGGAGGTTTCTCAATCAGAGTTTGGGCAGGACAGCCACGTGGCCTCCCGGTTTATCACCAAACCTGCTTAGTGCTCCACAAAAGTGAGGTCTCCTTGATGTAAACCCAATGCATAAGAGCAACTACAAGCCCTGAAATGCAACTTGGGCTCCTTTATTTAAATAAACCACAAGGATAAACCTCCTGCAGGTAAGCGCTGGGTGTTCCCTACTTATTACAGCTCCGTACCCTCCCTTCAGCATTCAAAACCATGAGTCAGATCAAGCCCAAACCCAGAGACTGACTATAAAAATCCCAAGGGGGGGGGTTAAGTATAAGGTGTTTATTCTGTGGGGTTTTTCTTTTTTAATTTTTCTCCCTTTTAAAATGGAAAACTTCTGGGTGCGCTTTTTCAAGCTTTCCTCTTTATTTTAATGGAAGATGCTCTCCTTTCAAGTCAATAAAGATGTCCAGGACACAGATTACCATTTGGCCCTCTGCTTGTCTGCTGGATTAATTTCAACTAAATTATAGGTAAAGAATGATTGATTATTGTGATGATTAAGAATTTATCCTCATATAATACCTTTCATCTGCAGAGGCATACCAGATATTACAGCAATAGGTGCAGGAAAAATTCATGCGTTGATTCCAATCGCAGGCCACGTGGAAGGAGAATGGATGTCCTGATCCCTGCTCCGGGGAGGGCAAAGCCAGGGGCAGAGGACAAAGCGGTGGAGGGAGCAAGGTTTTACAGGGAGGCAGGAGCAAGGCAGCGACGAGGCAGGTACGACAGTCCCAACCAAGCCTTGGCTCAGTTTTGGCAAGTTGGAGGTGTACAAAACGTCAGCTTGATCACGCTCAGAGCTAAGCGCAGAGATTGCTCTGCGCTGCCCTCGCACACCCCTCTGCCCGGCCGGACCGCACGCCCACACACGCGGTCCACACTCACAGCCCCCACAAGCACAAACAAGCCAGCCAGCCCAGCAATGAATCATGGTGGCTTTTTTCTCCAGGCTTGGAGGTACAAGAGGAATTACTGTTGTTCTGGGTCTGAAATGCTTGGGAGGTGCTGGGTGCCACGGCGCAGCCTGCGACGGACGGGTCAGTTCTCATTCAAACCTCCCGAACCTGTCGGTCCGGGCTGGGAGTCTGCGCTGACATCTCGCTCGTGTTCATCACTCTTATTTTGTGTTTCCAACAGGCCAATTTGTGGGTGCCAGCTCAGACACATGTATAAATGCAGGGTGCGAAGGCTCAGCCCGGTGACGAAAAGGGGGTTTTGCTGGGGAGCTCAGCAGATCCAGCACCAGCAAGGACCAGCCGACCTCATGGTCCTCGCTGGAGGGAGATCGCTGGTGGTCCCTGTCCTGGAAGGGACAGCCTGGACGGGTCTCGGTCACACCTGCGCCATTTCAATTCCCCCTCAGCGTCCCTGCCGCCCACCTGGGGTTTGGCGCGCTGCAGCCAGCCTCTGGGGGGATATCCCTCCTTCCCCCCATTCCCCTTCCTCCCCTTCCCGCTGGTGATGGATTTATTTCCTTCGCGGAACAGACAGCGAGTTTACAGTTGGGCTTTCACAAACGCATCTGATCGCGGCGCGGTCGGCCAGGAAGATCCCACCCGCGGGGCCGGGGCGCTCCCCGCGGCCCCCGAGCCACCCCCTCCTTCCCCGGCCCTCGGCCGCCCCTTCCCCGGCCTCAGACAGTCCTCAAACAACAACTGTCTGCCTGCCCGGCTAATCCCTCGCAGGTGACCTCAAGACAGCCGACGCCTCTCGCTAAATTCTCACATTCCTCCGCGCCGCGTTAACCCCTCCGGCACCGCGTCCCGGCCCCCGCAGCAGCGGCTGTGCCGGGGTCCCGGCCGGGGGGACCCTTCCCTGCTGCTCCCCTTCCCTGCAGGGCTGGGAGCCGCCCAATGCCGCCTGGATCATCCCCTTTCCAGAGCTCTCGGTCAGAGGTTAAAAGCCTAATGTATTATTATAAAGCCAAAAAGAAAAAGCCTCGCATTCTGCCCTATAAATCTTCCTAACAACCTCGGCACATGTGGGAGCCAGACGATGCCCCGGCCTCTCCCGCGGCTTCGCTCCCGTACCCGCCGTGCTTCATTTCATCGCCGCAACCAGGAGCAGCCCTGGGACGGTGCCCGTGGCCCTGCCCGGTGCCCCTGCTCCTTCCTCCACTGCCCCCAGCTCCCCCAGCATCTGCTCCTTGCCCAGCACCTGGGAGGAAGAGGAGGAGGAGGAAGGATGCTTTCACCTCTCTGGCCAGCACTGGGTCTCCCTGCGTGTCCTCCGCAGGATGCTCCTGGCCAGGCAGGTCCCTTGGCACAGCCTTGTGATGTCCCAGCCCCGGGGCAAGGGGACTGCAGGAGATGTAAGCTGGGGAGGGACGGGGGAGCTCAGAGGGCCGAATGTTTTTGGGGTGCCCTTGCGGGGAAGCAGGGTGGCCACATCCCGGGGCTCCGTGGCGCCGCCGGGCTGCAGCCCTGCTCGCAGCCTCGTGCGTGCCAGGGCAGAGCTCCCGGCCTGCGGCATCCCCGGAGGGTCGGCCTGGGTCCCTCCGTGTTATCTGGGGGGACGGCAGCTCTCCCACCTCTGCTCCCTTCTGCTCTGTGCTTTTACATATATATTTTTCTCTTTAACTCAAGCAAGACCTCAGGAAGGCAAATTATTTCTAGTGTAAATAACCTGGCTTCAGCAGGTCCGTGCCGGTAACACTGGACCACCGGCTGTTTGATCAATGGTAAGCGTTTAATACCTGTGTGGAGATTTGCTACAGCATGACAACAGCTGTGGGGAACAAAGGCTCAGCTTTTCTCTTCTTATTCTTTTTTTTTTGCTAATATATACTTATATTTTTTAGGAGCGATGCCAAAGTTTCCGGAGATCAAAGCAAAACCAGTGTCCAGAGATGATCGAGACAATAAAACGGAAGAAGGAAAGAGAAAGGGGGGAAGAAAAGCAGGCTGAGATGGGAAGGCTGTGCTGGGAGCCAGGAGCTGCAGCCGAGGATGCTGCGGGCGCTGCGCAGGCTGCACCGTGCCCTCTGCTGGCTGCAGCCGCCGGGCCGGGGCCGGATCTGGCCCTGGCTGTGCCCCTGCCCCTTGTGAGCCCTCGGCTCCATTCCATCGCTCTGCTCCGGTGGGCAGCGGTGGCTCCCGTCCCGCTGCCGACTCGAAACCCTGCCCTGCCGAGACTCTTGGTGCAAGCTCAGGGCAATGGGGAGTTCCCTTCTCGTCCCCACCTGCCCTGCGCTGCTAAAAACGCCTTCCAAGGGGCCCCGACTCCCATTTTTGCACCCTGGTGCAACATGCGTATGGTTGTGCCCGCAGGCAAGGGGGTGGAAACACAGAGGGGACGCTGGACCCCAGCCCCAGCCTCTCCCCACTGGGGACCGGCCCGTGCACAGCTGGGAGACGTGGAGGGGCAGCGGGCGCAACGCGAACGGGGCGAGGGGAGGCATCTGCAGCCTGGAAGGCTGATGTTAGTGGCGGGGGCACGAGGAGCCTGGGAGGGTTTGCCTCGTGGACAGCCGCGGCTTTAGGTGCTGCTGTCATGGTTGTACCCAAAGAGCCACAAAGCTTCTGGGGTGGCTTCCTGGGGAGCAAAGCAGAGCGCATCTGCCTTCCCCTTCCCCCTCCGGGGACACCTTGCTGGGGTGAGGAGCGAAACTGCCCCCAAAGTCATCCCCGATGGCCGGGGCCCCAGGAAGGATCTGCAAATGGAGCACGTGGCCCGTGCCTGAGGAACGTCCCCGCCGGCTTCAGTTAGCTGCGGCTGGGTTTGTCCTTCCCGTGTTGCATCCTCCACATTTTTGCCCAGATTTCCAACAAGCCTGAAACTCCAACCAAACAGGCCTATAAATCACAGCCGTTTCCCAAGCTTTTGCATCTGAGCCAAGAGGAGCCATTGATTTACTCTTATTTTTGAAGCAAAACAGTCCATGGGCCAACACTTGTTGAAAAGCTGGGATAGACCCAGACCAGAGCAAGCTGCTGTCGCCCCTTCAAAGCCCAAACTCCAGACCTGAGAGCCCAGGCTCTTGTCCGACCCAGGTCTCAGTTTTGGGTCTCCAAGGAAGCCGGCAGAGTTGGCAGGGCCCTGGGGAACAAACGTGTCTTTTGCCCCTCTCCTCCGCTCCTCCGGGGCTCAGGGTGGGACTGCTCCACCACTGCACCACCGAGCAATGCCCGCTGCCCGCCTTTGCCTTCAGAAGCCCTACGGAAACAGCCTCTCCTGAGCCGAAGGGAGAGGAGAGGAGCACTTCTGGTTGCAGCTCGACTCTCCCCTCCTTCAACGCTGCCTTTGGCTCCCTGCTTTAAATGCCCAGGGTGGTGTGAAAGCGGCTTTCTCACCTGGACGTGCTGAGCGGGCTCTTTCCGAGAAGAAAGGCCTGCAAACAAACAAAACAGCAGGATTTGTCTGTGAACAAACTGTGAACTGCGACGGAGTGTCTTTCAACCTCCAAATCCACCTAAGCACCGAGCAGCAGCAGCAGATCGATCGCGCTGATCAAAAAAATGAATATTTGTTTCAAGGGCTCACCAGATATCCCCAAGACACTGGTTATTTGGCAACTTATTCTGTAAACATCCAGGGGTGGCTCACTCAACTTTCACAAGGTTTTTGCTCCTGGCTCTCAGCTGTACTTTCTTAAGTGTGTTTTTGAGCTTCGCCATCCAGCTCTTGTCTCCCTGCCTGTGGCTCAGCCGAGCTCAGCGGCTGCAGCGGAGCAGATATTTGGGTTGGGACAGAGGCTTGGTCCCACCTGCTTGATCGGGGCAGAAGGAGGATTTTAATCCTGACCATTAGGAAATCACGGCTCATGTCTCCCCACCTGAGGCAGCGAGCTTAAAAATCATCAAGGAAAAACCAGTGTTTACTTTCTGGGTTTCACATTGCTCCGTTTCATATTTTCTAGCTTTATCTCAGCCACAAGGACAAGAAAATATTTTTTTTTATAAAAAAGGAAGGAGCAGAGATTTTCACATAACCACATGATTCCTGAGGCTTTAAAAATCTCCAGATTTTGGGAGACTCACAATAAAAATCCTAAGGCTTGGTAAGCTGTTGGGCTGCTTAGTTTGGCGGGTCAGCGTGGCCCAGAGCTGTGAAGAGCTCGCGCAGAAAGGTCTGACCCCAGGTTTTATCCGAGGCACAGGACGTGTTTGCAGCTGGGGCTTTGGTGCTGGCTTGTTTCTTGGAAGAGCCAAATAAAACTATTGCAACAGCCTCTGTGAAAGCCAGCGAACTCTGGATTTGAGAAAAGCAACCCACCGAGGTTTAGGTGAATTCTCTCACTCCCTGCAGGTTTTTCCATCCCAGCTCACTCATGTTGCTCCAAGCGCCCGTGCAGCACCCAGGCCCAGGGACTCTGTGCAACAGATGAGCCCCTGCCATCGTAACCGGTGACACCGGCGCTGGGGAAAGGGGGTTGATACTTGCAGGCAGCATTTGATGCCAAACGTCAAGTAGATCCCAAAGTTCTGGACCCAGCCAAAAGCTCACTGCCTTTGCTCTGGGCACCGATCGCATCCTCATCTCCTCGCGTGCCCAGGTCTGGGACTCCAGGTCAGGGCAGGGGAGATGGGGACAGGTCGGTGCCAGCAAGGAGCAGGTCGGGACAGCTTTGCCCAGCCGATCGGGCTCCATGTATCCGTGCTGCGCCTGGACTGCTCGCAGGTCCAGTGTGAGCAGGATGCTCGCCTTCAGACTCCAGCTCAGGAGCATCTCCTTGCCTTCCCCCAGCTGCAGACTCCCGCCTGGACCTGCTGCTGTGAGCGAGAGGTGCCGGAGAGAAGCGGCGCTGATAAGCTGCTCCCTGCCACCAGCTGCCACGTCCCCGGCCAGGGCCAGCTTCACGGGGCTGTGCACAACTGTCCCCTCCTGTCCCCGCAGCCACGGTGCCCCAGGGAGGACTGAAACCAAGGGCGAAAGGCTGACTGCCCTCCGAGCCCGGTGCTACTTCCATCGATATCCATGTCTTGCCTTAGCCGATCTTGAGAGATAAGTGAATCCCCCGCGCCGTCTGACAGGCGGGTAGACATTAATAATTATGTACTATTTAAGGCTGATTGAAAATGAAGAGGTGGAGGTGTTGGGACAGATGTGGCAGTGCCAGATGGATTGTGATTAGATTAGCACCGTTCCATTTGACGGGATCTGAACCATGCTTTAATCATTTATTGTGAAAGCTCAGCTCTGCGCCGGCACACGGGCGCGCGTCGCCCTCCCTGTTGCTCCGCTCTTGCAACATTTGTTAGTTTGGTTCACCCTGCTACAAGTTGTCTTTACTTGAAACGTGTTGTGTTTACAGCTGGTATTTCAAACCCCGATCCCTCCCCTCTGCCTCTCATCTCCTTGTTTGTACAAAGCCTCCTGCAATTGCCGAGCTGAGCCTGTTAGTCACTGCCGTCATATAAACAACACAGGCGAGCAGTCATCTCCTCTGCCATGAAACGAGTCACGTAAGGGATGAGTGGGACCCTGACCAAAGAAGGGCCCAGCGGGCAAAACTCGGAGCGGCGCTGGACGTGCTCCTGGAGCAGCGTTTCTGCCCCCGCCGCTGCCTCCGCTCCCAGCCGGATCCAGAGCGCGTGCACCCCGCGCTGCCTCGACGGCACTCGGCCTTCGGTGGGGGTCCCGCGCCTCTGTAACCGGCCCACTTGCACCAAACGCGTCGAAAAGTGCCTCTCCAGACCGCGCGGCAGGACGGGGGCCGGCGGCTGCGTTACAGAACAACGCAGCAGTCCGGGAGGAAAAGGAAAAAATAAAATAAAATGCCAGTATCCACTCGAGATCCCTGGAGCAATAAAGGGAGGCAGAACAGGATTACCTGGGTAACTGGAAACTAGCTCAAGACCCTCACCGGCAGTGTCATGCAATTTTAATTATCATAAGTGGTCTGGATCTCAATGGATGGAAAAACTTATTATTGTTATTATTCCCTTCAAACGTGATAGGTTTTAGTTAAACACACATCCATATCTATTAATCATGCAACATTTAAGATGGAGCCAAAGTAATTAGCCAAGATTCAGGCTGCAGGGATCACCTTAAAATAAAACATAATGCAGTTACCTCCCTGTAGTCCTTATTCAGCCACTCTTTTTTAGCTTTTTCTTTTCCCTGGATGTTAGATTTGGGGCATGCAGGGGACAGGAACCTTTTGGATCCCACAGTCCAGCTTGCCGGCACCCTGCTAAGTGTTTCTGGGTAGCTGTCTGTCTGCTGCTGCTGTGCCGAACCAAAGCTGCGGAGATGCAAGGAGGTGGCTGCATCTCAGTGGCAGTGAAAGAGGGTTTTGCATCTATGTGACATTTGTGAAGCACGTCCAGATGAAAGGCAGACTAACTGTAAGCTATTATTATACTGTCTAATATAGTTTAATATGTGTGCACTACTTTCTATAGACTGCAATACAATCAAAACCACATTACTTCTCCATGTGGGTAGTTTTCCTGCGTTGACTTGTTTCCAAAACAGATGTGAATTCTTAGCGAGGTCTCCCGCCCCTCTCCTCAAAGAGGATAAAATGTCATCTTCGCTTATCCGTGCAAAACCAAAAGGCCCATAGGAACACAAAACTGCCATTTCCAAGTAGGTCAGGGGGTTGCGTGGCCCAGTGTCCCACCCTGAACCCCAGCTGTTCCCACATGTTTCCAAAATGGGTACAAAGAGGTCTCATAATGAGTGAGAATGGAATAATTCATCCAGCTGATCGCTCTAACCTCAGCCCGTCCATGCTGGTGCATGCCCCAAGGCATACTTAGAGCTGTTATTATCTCTAATACAATTTTAGAAGTTTGGGGTTTTTTTGGTAATTTTTTTTTTTTTTTTTTTTTTTTTTTTTTTTTTGCTTTCTAGAGCTTTTCCTAGCCCTGGCCTCGAAACCCTGGGGCAATGAGTTCCACAGGTGCCACGCTGCACGTGCACGCCATCCGTAGCACAAAGACTGCGCAGCTCTGGAAGCTGCAATGAAATTACTGCGGTCGCCTCCAGATCTGCCCCTGATTTCCCAGCATTTGCAGAGCACCGTTCCGCCAGCCTTGCCCTGAAACATTCAGGTTAGCCTAAAGAGGCTTCCTCCGAGGGTTTAGGGCTGGTGTCCTGGTTCAGGCCCATCTCTCCTTATTCTGTGGTTCTGGCAGTGGCCACGGATAGCCGCGAACCATCAACAAAGCATCCCCCGAGCCCTCCGCCACCAGGGTCTGTGCCAGCATCCAGGGGTCTCATTGGGCTCCTGCACCTCATTTCAGCTGTGCGAGAAAGCAGTGCTGGAGCTGGGGAGGTGGGAAGCCGCGGGGGCCCAGCGTTGCCCCGCTGCGGCTGAGCAGTGCCCTGGGATCAGCGCGGATACGTGGGGTGCACCCGCTGGGGCAGCCCTCCCGAGACACCCAGCCAAAACACACCGCGCACCAGCTACGGGTGCCTCAGCTTCCACGCAGCCTGCAAGGGGGTTTCCATTAGGAAATGTCGAGTTCCCGTCTAACGGACACTCCCTTCTTCCAGGCTGGGTTGATATATGAGAGGTGAGGGTTGGGCAGATCCCTGCGTAAGATTAGAGCATCCCAAGACCTGGCGCTGAGCAGCTGGTGTGCGCCAGGAGTCAGCAGCAGGGCAGGAGAGAGAAGATCTCGCAGAGGGAGGAGCTGGGACGACAGGAGCGGAAGACGCAGGCTGTCCGGGGCTCGGAGGGGACAAGGGGGGAGCCCAGCCTCGTGCCTCCCCGTCCCCACTGCCCGGGGCAGGGAGGGCTCCAGCCGGGGCAGCTCGCAGCGGCTGCACCTTGCAGGGCTGCCTGCTCCCCCTGCTCCGGCCGCCAGCCCGCCGGCCCCAGCCCCGGCGCGCTCCCCGCCACACGCTGGCCGCCGGCCCAGCCTAGCGGCTGCAGGCAGTGGGTCTTGCCGCTTTACTCCTGTTTACAGAAATGGGAATTTGCATGATGAAAATAACCTGGGACGGATTTTGATTTTACTGCCCTTGGCAGAAGGCTTGGAAAAAACCGGTGCATAGTCAATTACTGGAATTTTTAAACACAAATAATATTTTATGTGATCAGCAGGCT
This sequence comes from Chauna torquata, assembly GCA_013399475.1. NCBI lineage: Eukaryota > Metazoa > Chordata > Aves > Anseriformes > Anhimidae > Chauna > Chauna torquata. The sequence goes on from VXAL01018536.1 coordinate 65,414, forward strand.
GGCTCGGGGCCTGGGCACCGCGCTCCAACGGCACTTATGAAAGGAACAAGCCATCAATTGTGCTGCCGCGCACAGGAGCCTGTGGGCAGGTGCAGCCTGTGTTGACCTTAGCGCGCACAGCCCTCTCGGCTCGCTTAACCCGTGAGGTATGGGCCAGAGATTTGTGAGGCTCAGACCTGGCTCTCACTGCCGTGCGCTGGATGGAAATTTCTTCCCTCCCTCCCTCCCTTTTTCCACCAGAAACCCAGGGAAGCATCATCCCTCGGCAGACACGGAGAGGGGGGATGCACGAAGCCGAGACACTCATTCCCAGGGCTGGTGGTGCAGAGCGAGGCGTCCATCACACCTCGCCACAGCCACCCCCGAGAGCCGGCGCCCAGCCTTCGAACCTGTCGCCGGTGGGGAAGGGGTTAACCAAAGCAGGGGCCCCGTCCATTTCCCCCAAATCCCCACCATCCTGGCAGGCGCCCCAAACCAACAGCCTTGGGACCTCATTCCCAGAAACGCTCGAGCCGGGAAGGCGGGTTCCGGGAAGGACCTGCACGAGCCAGCAAGGCCGTAACGTGGTGCAGGAACCTCCCTGGCAGCCACGCACCCTCCCGGGACGTGTTACTGGGATCAAGGGAATTAGGGGAATTACACTCCCCTCGCTGTGAGGCAGCTGGGGCCAGCACGAGCGGTGAGGCGGTATCAGTGAGGCTGGGCGATGTGTTTATCCATCGAGGTACTTACATGGTTTCTGTCCCCAGAGAGAGAGAGATGACTTAGGGAGGCAGAACAATATTAATTCATTAATTTACCACAAATACTTTTTATTTTTAAGCGTTGGGCAGTGAAAGGGCTTTAAATTTCCAGGCCTATTGCCAGTTTCCTCCTTCTCTGCTGTACTCGCTTTAAAATTTCACCCCATGGGTCCCCTTGGCAAACACTCGTCTGCATTATGGTGCATTCAGCAACGCTGCTTTCTGCAACTCGGCTGTGGAGCTGCCCCGCAGGACCAGAGCCCTGCAGCAGCCGGGGCTGCACTCCTGGGGGCTGCTGGCAGAGGCTGGAGGGTGCCAGCCCTTGGCAAAGTGACCACTCCTGACTTGGAACAGCTTCAGATAACGATGATGATGATGATGATGATAATTGTCTGCCTGCTTTCTTCAGAAATAGGCTTTTTAAAAAAAAAAAAAGTGCTATTGTTGTTGTTCCAGGGCCAAGGGGAAGAAAAATTCCTTCCCTGTTTAAGGATCTTTAACACCTGGGTAGAGTTTCACTTCTCTCAGCTGCCTGCTTCAAGGTTTGATAGCTACTTCCTAATAACTCAGTGCTGGATCCAAAGCTCACTAAGTCAGCCGGATTCTTTCCATTCATCTAACGCTGATCGGACCTTTCTTGGCCGATTTGAAATCATTTGACACCCTGAGTGTGTGCATACATGTAAGAGCGAGAGACTGTTTCTCAAGTGGCTTCTGGAATGACTTTTTCATGTGCGCTTAGCTGGGGCACAAACCGATTGCAAAAAAGCTCCCTCTGAGTTTCTGCGTGTCGGTGGCATCGTGCAGAGGCCGTTGTGTTCTCCTCTCCCAGCTGAAGACACACACGAGCGCTTCCTGCCCGGCACCGGTGCACTCCTTGCCCGCTCGCGGCTCCTGCCCGCTCCCTGCCCTCGGGAAGCCTCTGCCATCAGCTGGCCGCGGTCGCTGCTGGCTGCGGGCAGGAGGAGGCTCCCTGGCACGTCAGGCAGCCTGTGCAATGCGCTCGTGGCCTCCGTCCAGTAGATTTCAGCTGTTCGTTCTCGGCTGGTGCAGGTGAAAGCTGCTGGGACCGAGAAGGCAGCTCGCGGCTCTGCGGGAAGTGGTCTGGGTGACTAAGCTGGATGCTCTCCTCTGAGTCAGGGCCGTCCCCGCTGCGCTCCAGCCGGGCCACAGGGACCACGCAAGCCCTGTGCTCTCTGCGGCTTTCTCCTCCTCCCTGTCCACAATGACCCTGTCCAAGTGTTGCTACTTGGATGGGACCTCTTGGCTGGCTGCAGCTCTTGCAGAAGCTACAGAAGCGTTGCAGGAAGAGCCATGCAAAACTCCTGGCCTGGCTGAAACTGTGTTCCTCTGTATCCCTTGACCGAATTGTTATGCCTGGTTGCTATGAGCTGCTAAACAGATGCTGCAGTGCCCCCAGCAAGGGCTGCATCTCATTAGGGGAAGAAATGAACCCTTTCAACAGTGGTCACAATCTGTAAAGGCTTTGGGATCTGTCCAGACCTTGGCGGTGGTCACCAAGGGCTGACTCTACACCCATAAAAGAGGCTTTGGGGCCCAAACACTCAACACAAGGCAGCCTTTGAGGGAGTATGGCAACATCTGAGCTGGCTTGGGAAAAACATCTGGGAAGGAAGAGGCCTGAACAACAGGCCACAGACATGCCTTGCGCACCCCAACAAGGCTCTTGGCAAAAGCATGACCCCTGGAGTGGGCTCCTTCACTTTGCAGTGTCCACAGCGCAACGGAGATGATTTTAATCCATGTATTGGCTGCTCTATGCTTGGAGGAAAACACGTGCAGTCAGTCCGTGGTCATTTATGTGCACAGTACACCTGATGGGTATGCAAGGATTTGAGTCCAGGAGCATGAAATACATACAAGGAGATTTGTCTCCTGCATCATGCGGGCTTGGCATGGGCAAATCTGTCTGTGGCATGCACGACGGGTCTGTCACAGCAGTGCCTGTGCCAGCACAGAGTGTGATGGATGCTGAAGTGCTGGCAGGCAGCGGTGCCTCGCTGCCACTGGAGCCCTGCCGTGACCAGGGAGCGAGGCGCCGTCCCTGCGCGCGCGCTGACAAGCGCACGTGCCCCGTGCACAAGCGTGTGTGTGCCCGAGGGCTGCTCGTGCCCGTGCGTGCGTGTGTGCAGAGCGTGTGAGCCTCCATGTATAAACACGGCAGCAGGGAGAGTGCTTGCAGCCCCCAAACTTGGCATTCCCAGTGCAGCGCAGTTGCAAGGTTAAGTAAATATCTGACTGCGAGCTGAGGAAATGAGTCAAAAAACATTGAGAAAGAAGAAACGCAGATCTCCGGACAGACAAACTCCATGCACAGCCTGTCCTTATTGTGACTGTGTGTTCCCGGCCTCCCTTCTCCCAACCAAGCCTCCTTGACCTGTTTCTTTTCAAACTGCCACCAACTCCCCACGCCAAGGGGACAAGCAGAAGAGAACAGAAAGCCCAGCCAGCTCCCCGCCCACCTCTGCGACCATCCCACCTTGCCTGCTTCTCGCATCCTTCAGCAGCATCCTTGTGCCCGGGTGCAAGGAGCGGGCTGCATCTTGTCCCTGAATCGCACGTTCATCTGGAACATGTTTCGGCACGAGGAGTTCCCTGTTTTACCTGGGGAAATCCCAGAGCTGGGAAAACGTGCCCAGGTGATGACAACCCCCTCACACTCTCTGACAACCGAATGGGAAGCTGGTGAGCACTATTGAATGGCATCCAGGAAACGAGATGCAGTGTCTCCGAGACATATAAAAAAAGACTGAGAATAAAACAAAAACAGCAATCACGCCTGATGGGAGAGGAATTGGATTCTGGCCTCCCTCTGCTTCTCCCCTCCTCCCCCAGCCTTCTGGAGGACCAAGCTGAATGCAGCTGGCTTAGGTTGGCTAATTGGCTCTGTCAATCATGTGTCAATCAGGTCGGCTCTCACAGCCGCTCCTGCCCGGGTGAGAGAAGTGTTAAATCCGAGGGGCTGCTGGCTGGGAAAGCAAAGGTGACCGGCAGTGTCTGCTGTGGTTTGAGGAAGGCGTTATACCTGACGGGTTTTCAGAGCTGGCAGGGAAGGTGCGCTGGACCTGGTGCCTACCACTGCTTTGCTGTATAAGCCTTGACAAGCTGGTGCCTCAGTTTCCCCACTCCTAAGGGGACCAAGGCTGACCCCAGGCACCCCAGGGAAGCACTGCTGGTTGCAAGAACAAAAACCACAGGGCTGAAAAGCTCCAGGTTTGCCCGATGACACAGATTTAAGGTTTCATTCTTTGTTCCACACACAGTCCTGGAGTCACTGCCCCCTCCTCTGGCAATGCGTACTTAGATACCCAGTACCAGACAAGAAGGAAACTCCCTCTTTAACCTCTGGGAGAGTGAGTGAAGGGTTAATCACAGCGGGTGGCTTGGGGGGAGATGGCGAAGGTTGGCAGAGATCCCCCTTCTGTGTCACAGCAAGGAAGCGGTTAAGCTGGAGGTGCCACCTGGGAAGCAGAGACAGGTCTGAAGATGCTTTGCCAGTTACTTCACTGTACAAACATCTTTTCCTTCCTGTCCCACAACGCTACCTCTCCGTGATACACTAATTACCCAAAGCGCAAACCAGACAAAAAGGGAAGGAAAAAGAAAGAAAGGAAGAAACAACAGATTCTGGTGCTGGCTTTCCCTGTGTGCTGAGGGAGCTGGCAGCAGCGCAGGGAGGGGACAGATGCTGCTGCTCTGTTTGCCCGAAAACAAAGGAGGAGAAGATTACACTTGGATTTTGAGTTTGCTTACGGTGAGATCAAACCCTCTGCAATCTCGTCTGGCTTTTGAGTGGCAAGAGCCTCGGGCTCCGGACTCCGGGGACGCAGCCTCTGCGCTGCGAGCCTGGCCAGGAGCACGTGCCAGACGGGCACCTGCCTGGGCGAAGGCGGCACTGCCTCCGGCCGCCCCAAGGACCGGTGTCACCAGCTGGGCGCTGCTTTCTGCCAGCGCCTTCTCAGCTCTCCTCTCTTTTACAGGAAGGGAAACTGAGGCACGGGGTGATTTGGCGCACGCGCCCCAAGCGGCGGGTATGGAAGGGCTACGTGCGGGTATGGGGGAGGCAGCAGGGTGAGAAGGATGGCTGGGGGTTCATGTCTTCATGCGAGGAGTTAAGGGATGGGCTGGCGTCTCCCTGGAGGACAGCACAGTGGCAATGCCATGTTTGCTGGCACTGGCCCAAAGCCACCCCCAGCTGGTACCAGTACCTGTTTGGCCCACACACCAAACCCTTTTCCCCCAGCTGCCACTTCCCTCCTCCCAGTGCAGGCAGGGAAAGCAGGCAGCTATGTCCAGATCTCCAGCAAAACTCTGCTGCTTCACCCACAATCTCCGGCCAGGCACACTTGGTGGCGAAGGAGTTAAAAGCTCTGGGCCGAGCGGTTTTCTAGCCCATGGCTTCTTTCCCCCTCTCGCTCCCTGGTTTACAAAAAAAAACCACATTATCAAAAACCTGCCTGGAATCCTCTCAGCCAGTGACACAGAAAATTCACACTGCAGAGGCTGCCAGGGCGACAACAAATAGCAACAGTAAATACAGCTGCCTGGAGCTCCCCGGCTGGTGCCCTGCCCGCAGGCTGGGGATCAGGAAGGGCGTCACGCTTCGACGCGACACGCACTGCCTCCAGACCTCCAGAGGACACTCTGCTTTCTTCTTGCCTCTCCTCCGGTCTCTGCTCGGGTACCCGCGGCTGCTGGACTCGTCCTTCGGAGGAGTCACGGGGCCGGCCTCGCGCCCCCCGCCCCGGCCAACACGACCGGCTGGGTGGTTCCGCTGAAGCCCATCTATCCATCTCCCTCCTTTCCTCCCCGCGTGCACAGAGCTGGGCCTCCGCGGAACCGCTCGACCTCGGTGAGGCTCTGGGCAGGACCCGTGCTTACAAGGAAATCACTGCCCTCTCCACCGAGGAGCCGCTCAGCTATTCCCTTGCTCACCAGCTCGACGCTGCATCTCCGCTCGCTCCCTCTGCGTGCGATTGCTGTCTTCCCCTTCCTCCTTTTTGCACGTTCCCCTTCTCCTTCCCCCTCCAGCCATCACTCAGCACTTCACACATCTGCCACACTCACATTAGCAACAGGTAACGAGGCCTCATCTGGCCTAGTACCGGTAATACTAAAGGATATATATTTTTTCCAGCGTCACTTTTTTTCCCAAGTCGCGGCGGGTTCCCGGCCCTGCTCTGCAAATCTGATGTTTATTTTAAGTCGGTTGCCGGGTGGAAGCTGTATCCCTGCAGTTCCTGTTCTTAATCTCTGCTTTTTTCCCCTCTTTTGCTTTCTTTCCTCCCCCCCTGCCTTTTACAAGGTTTAATTTGTCACCGGGGTCATGGAGGCAGCTGCAGGAGGGGGTACAGTGGGACTGAGGCCACCCTGCTGCTGTGGGGTGGTGGGGGACCCCCAGGGCAAGCAAGGGGTGACCGGAGGACAGGGGCTTCGGGGGGGGCTCTTGGCGGGTCCCAGCGAGCGCTGGACCAAAGTCCCGCTGCTCCCCACCTCCCCGGCGCAGCACCTGCAGCCCCGGCCCAGAATATTGCTGAGACAGAGGGGCCCTTCCCGGAGCCATCTTAATTGCTCATCTTTTCCGTGCTTCATACCTTGAGCCTCCTCCGTGGGAATGAAACTGTCTCCACTTAAAAAATCAGCACCACAAACCCCACCATTAAGGTCAAAGCAATGAACAGAGAGGCAGAATTAAAAGCCAATTATATAAAAGATGGGAAAGCTGCCTCTTGGCTTAGCGGGAGGGCACAGAGCAAGCCTGGACATCCACACTAATAACTGCCTCCACTGGGTGATTTTCTACCAAACCGCTAATTGCTGTGTTCCCCAAAAAGGAATCCAGCAGGTAGCTGCGCTGGTTCCCAATATTCAGACATCCAAAAGAGAGGGGCTGGTTGCTATTAATCACACGTACCACAGCAGCCCAGGAAGATCCAGGACAGCCCCTCTCAGCCACACCGTCCCCATCGGGAGACCCCACAGCACGAGGATGGGAGAGGCACTGCCCGATGCCACCAAGGTCACGGCAGGCGTGTGGCATGGCAGGGACACAAGGGCCAGGCTCCTGCCTCCCACCCCGGGCTCTTGGCATTACGTGCCTGCCTCCCAGCGTCTGGCAGTGGGGGAAAAGAGGAAGATGGAGAGGATGTAGACAACAGGCCGCCTGAGGGGCCTGGGAGGTGAGATTTATGAGGCTGTGTCTTGGAGAAGCTTCCAGGAAGGGGGAAAAAAAGAAAATAACTCCTTCAGGTGGCTGCAGATCTGTCTTGCTGGTGATAGCAGAGATCTCATCCTGCCAGTCTGCACAGAGGAGGGTCTCATCTCTCAGGGACGCTGCAGAGACCTTGGGGAGGTGTCCTTTGCTGCGAAAGGTGGCTTAGTGCCGCGTCCCAGGCACAGGCACAGGGACTCCCCGTGCCCGTGGGGAGATGGTCTCGCAGGCACTGGTTTCCTGCCTGGGACACCGTGCTGCTGACGCGGCCGCTGGCGTGACAGGGAGAGGCGAAGCACTACTGGGCACAACCCCCGGGTTCCCCAAGGCACGATCCTCCCCAGAGAGCACCCCCTGAATGCGCCGTGCCTCTGTGCGCCCTGCTCCCAAGGGTCTGCATGGCAGCAATTCACCCTGGAAGCTCAGGGCAGGGAGCAGGGGACGCCCGCAGCACGGCAGGGAGGCAAGGGCAGGGTTGCGCGCCCCAGCTCTCCCTGCTCCTTCCTGGCCAGGCGAGGGCTGAGCGCAGTGGAAGGAAGAAAGAGCAAAGCCAGGAAAACTCCTTCCCCATCATATTTACTGAACTGCTCTGAGTTATGACTGGAGGCCAAGATCTGGCTTCAGGCGATTGCCTAAATCATTTAGGAGCTGACAAGGTAGGGAGGGGGGAAAATGTTCTTGTAATTCTTCAGTCTGAGGTACATTAAGGAGCCATAAGCCATGTCGAGAGCTTGAATTACATTAGAGAGATTATCCTGTTACAGTTCATAATCCTGGATAATATACCATCCCGCAGCACACCTGCCAATGATAAATCTCGCCCCGTAATGGGGCAGCCGTGACCCTGGCGGTCCTGCAGCCCTCTTGGCATGGAGCGGTAGCACCATGCAGACAGATGGAGTCAGGAGGGAGAGCACGGAGGAATAACAGCCTGGCAGTGGTGTCTGCACCGAGGGAAATTCATGGCTGGGCAGCTCCGCGCGGTTCTCGGTGTGCTGTGACTCCCTGAGCCGCAGCAGGTCCTCGTCCTGTGGGCAGCGTGGGCCTCGGTCGAGAGGGATCTAAGGGGAAAGGACTGCGGGGGCCACTGGTCTCCAGGGGGCCATGCAGGGCCCCGGCAAGTGTGGGGCTGAGGATGTGCCCCAGGCCAAAGCCCGGAGAAGGAGATGAGCCTAGCAGCCTGCCAGACCAGCAGCACCCTTGGCCAGGGCAGGACATCTCCCCCCAAAAGTGGGGAGTTCTGGCACAAAGCATCACATCTCTCGGTGAGAGACAGGGAGGGATGGGGCTGAGTCTCAAAGGGATGAGGGATAAAGTCAGCTGGAGCAAACATCCTGTCCGGTTGGAGCAGGGTACCATGAGGAGCAAAGCTGCCTTAGCCCCTTGGGGAAAGTGGATCAGCTGGGGAGGGGTGGGATCTGCAGCCCAGAGACCCTGCGGACGGTGGGCCAGTGTGTACACCTCCCCTTCCCAGGCACAACCCAGAGATCTTTCATCTCCTCTCCATGGCATAACCCTGCCTGTAATCTTTCACAAGAGGCCAGCAAGCCCCAGGTCTCCTCTCCAACTCCACAGCCTACCCCTTGGCTGTTCGGTCTCAGCCACCTCCCAGCTTTCCTGTCCTGCTCCACTGACTGCAGCCCCCCGGGGCTAACAAGCCCCGTTGTCTCAGATCTCCAGTCCTCCTTCAGCCCAAGCTACTTCTCTGCCCTCAAGACCATAAATCATGCTGTCCCCCTCGATGCTGAACCGACCACGAAAACACAACCAGGCAGCTCCTGCCTCTGCCAGGCAGCATCTCCCCGCTCCAGCCTGCGTTCCCCTGCACTGCAAACTGCAGCTGCTCCATTTAAGTCTCCCAGCACGTCCCAGGAGAAGGAAGATGCTCTGTCCCTGAGGCCGGTCTGGCTCCTGATTTTGCAGTGGGCTGCTCCTGTAAACTGCATCATCAAACCGCAGAAGGATGAGACTAATTTACACTAACTCCCCAAAGGAAGGGAATGGGACTGTGTCCACCCGCTCCTGGATGTCTCCTTGTCTCCTCTTCCCTCCTGCCCCTCTCCAGGCCTGCTTCCTGCTCCCTGTGCCCTTGATCTTTTCTTTAACAGCCGCTCACTTCCAGGCTGCTCTGCTCCGATCTGTGGCTAAGCAGCTCCCAGGAATTACTGCATCCGCACCGGCTGCCAGCCTCTGGCCAAGGTAAATCCCTGCTGCCCTCCCTTCCCCACCGCCCGTCACCTGCACGGGCCCCAGCTCCAGGGTCTGCACAGTGTAAAGAAAGAGCCCCTCTGTCCTGCAGGGATTTGCAATTTCCCTGATGGCCCTGGCGGATACTTGACAAGAACCTCTTCTCTCAGGCTTGTGTGTTTTGTTTAAGTGCTTTGAGATAAAGCCCTTTTATCACGTTAAGAGCTTGGTTGCCCTGGTTTCTTCCTCTGGCCTGAAGGCCATTCTTTTCCTCCCTCTTGTTTTTGACCTCAGGTTCAAGAGTGCTAGACCTCCCTGGTTTAGAGAAGACCTTGGCAGCCAGCATGACAGCCAGTGTGGGAAAAGCCAGGGCAAGGGCTGGAGAGGGCTACTGAAGGCCCAACTGGCCCAGGGAACAGTTTCCAAACCATTTAGGAGAGCAGGAAGGAAAGAAATGTAAGAGAGGAGACTTATGCACTTCTTCCAGCCTCTACGGTTCTCCCTTCCTTTCACCTTTCTTTTTCTCTCGGCCACTTCCTTTTATTTACTCCCCCATCCTTTCCCACTCCTTCTCCCTCTTTTCCCTCCGCTCCTTTCTCTGGCTGTACCTCTTTCCTCCTTTTTCTCACCCTTGTTTTGCTTTCCTTCCCTCCTTCTTTCTCTCTCTCTCCCTTCCCCTGCGGCTTGCCAACTGCCAGCAGATGACATCTCCTTTCATGTTTGGGGCTGAGCGGAGGCTCTGAATGTTCGTTTGATTCCGTTAAGATAATAGCTGGTTCACTGTCAGACGCAGACTGATCAGTTAAAACCTTAATCACTGCCTGTCTACTCACATGGCACTTATTTTTTAAGAGATTAATCCCCTAAGCACTGCACCAGCATACATTCAGGCTCAAAGAAAAGGGTGGGTTTTTGTTATTATTTGATGCGTTTACTGTTTCTTTTTTGCTTTTTTTTTTTTTAAACGCATCCTCCCCCCTACCTTTTTTAATCTGATGCTCAGAAGACATCTGACCCCTGCCGCCGCTCCCCTCGTGCCAGGCACACACGGAGGCCAGGGCAGATGGAGGCGATGCCGCTCCTGCCTCGGGCTTCGGGAGAGGCGGGAGCCTCGCGGAACGGCGTGGGGGCTGCAGATAGAACCCAGGTGGGGACTCAGGACAGTCAGGCTCTGCCCGAATTTCCCCCACTGCTGCCAACGTCTCCTCTCCCTTCCCTATTCAGATGCAGGAAACAGCGCTGGTAAAACATCGCAGAGCAGCAAGCACCGCAGCTGAAGCGGGAGGCCTCAGCGAGCACACTGCCGCCGGCTCGGGAAGCTCGGTGTCCACCTCTGACTAGGATTTAGGCAAAGCTTCTCTAAAGCACCTCGGCTTAGCACCTCCTGCATTGAAGCGGTGCCTCCCCGGGCAGGCTGTGCCGCACGGCCGTGCCACCACAGCCCCAGCGTGCCGGGCCACAAGGCAACCACGGCCCCGGCCCGCTGCCGGCACCACAGACTCAACCGTGAAATACTAAGTTAAAAGCAAGTTTCAATCTCCTCCTGAGCTAGCATTTTAGTTAATGGAGAACACCACGTTCCCCCCGCATTAGACTTTGCGGTATGTGCAGAGGAAGAAATGGGACTGTGGTACGGAGCCCAGTTCCCCGTTTGCCCCAGGGCAGCAGCAAAAAAACCACTTTTATGCAGCATTTTGCATTCACAGAGCTCCAAGTGTTTTCCATCTTCACCTCCATCCTTAAAGGGAAATGGGCGCTGAGACCTCATTTGCCTCAAAACTACCCTGAAGGTGACGGCAGAGCTGCCGGACCACACCTCCCAAAGCAGCTGCCAGACGAGATGCTGCTTTACCTGGGAGACTCGTGCTTGGAGCTGGGCTGGGGAAGGGGGTGGTGCACAAGGCTGGGTTTTCCTTACTCCTTCAGCATCACCAGAGAAGTGAGGCAATGTTTTCTGAGTGCTAAAGGTTTACGAAAACATTTCTATACAACTGATTTGTGATCAAAGAAGTAAGAAAATAACAGCCCCAAGCCCAAGGTTTGCTTTTAGCACCCACACAGAAAGTTTAGAAAAAGCAAATCTTTTACTAACTCCTAGGCAACGTTTCTCAGACTCCCATTCCCTGCAACAGCCACGAGAAATGACAAATTTCTGCATCCATCCCACTGTGGCCACCACGCCCCGGAGCGCCCAGAGTTTTGACCTGCCTCTTGCTTGAGGTCATGACTTCATTTGCATGATGTGCAGCGCGAGGGATACGGCTGCTCCGGCACACGCGAGGGGTCCCGGAGGTCAGTCCTCAGCTGAGAGGGTGCTGGCAGTCCCCGTGCCCGCACTGGCACGGCGAGAGCGGCTCGGCCGCACGGTATCACGAGCTTCCTACGAACAGGCTCCTCTTACCTGGCACCCTGGCACTGGGGAACCTCCAGCAAGGTCTGCAAAAGCTGCTTGTGGCACAAAGCAGCTCCCTGAGAAATACAGCTGGGGTTTCGCAGCCTTGCCTTGCGAACTGGCAGGACGCTCAGCCCCGAAGCCTTCGTTTCCATGTCCTGCTCCTAACCCTGCATCTGTAACTCCATCAGAGCAGTGGCAGCAGTGTCACCAGCTCCTGGATAAAAGGGGTGGAATTCCTGGCAGCAAATGATGACTCAGAATTTGGTAGAATAAAGCTGGAGTTATATGAGAAGAGTTTTTTGTCAGCTGCCTTTGGCATTTCCTATTTAAAATGAAAACAGTGGGAGAACAGGCTCTGGGTGTATTTTGGCAATTTTTGGTGAAATAAAACAAAACTGTCAAAAGGATCTGTATTTACACATGAAGGGAGAATTCGCCTGCAGACCTTACTCTGCTTATTCCCCAAGACATTCCTGAGGCCAGGGTGCAGTAGGATTGGAAAAAGCAAAGAGGAAAGAGACAGAAATTGAAATAAATTATCTCCAGAATCACAGGGATAAAGTTTAAGCTTACAGAGTAAATGGATAAAGCAATCTCTAACTAATGGAGATTAGGAAGAAACTCTCCCAAAGGACTGGCCATCCCATAAATTGAGTCAATAGTGTCACAGGGTCCTGGATCATTGTACGAAGTGCTACAAGTCATGAGCACCCTCCTCTGCAGCACCTGGGGCTGGCCACTGCTGCAGATCACCACAGACAGACGGAGCCCAGCTTTGAACTGACCATTCACATGTTTCAAAGTGATGCCGAAAACGGGTAACAACACATGAATCTTTTCTGGAGGAAAGGGTGTGAGCTCTAACTGAAGCCTGACTTGACTTTGATCTTGTATGAATAGGCTAGACCTGGCAAGAAAGTTCCTAGGATGCACACAAGCCTTCAGACAAGCTAGAAGCAACCACCAGCGTTCTCACAGGCCGGAGTTACTGCCTCCAGGGATATTAGCTGGAGCTCACAGCAAATGCTCTTCTCCTGCAGATTTAACACACCTGCTTGCAAAGTGGCTTAATTACTTTCCATGGAAATAACTGCTAAGCAGAAAGGCAGTCTAAGCTACAGGTCCAGACCTTCAGGTGGGCATCAGGTGTGCATGGTATAGTCTGGTGCAAGAACCTTTTGGATTTTAGTCTCTGGCCTTAGCTACATGGGAGGCCGGGCAGTTGTGTTTGTCTCTCCCTGACTTACAGCCTAAGAAAAGGTGGCTGCTTTGCAAACAGTCCCAGACTTATTCAGAGCAGTTGCTTAATGACATTTTAGCACATTATTTTGTTAATGAAATCCACGTAGTTGTTTTATTTTAAACAGCTACACCTTTGCTCAGAGATCTCTGCACTGTTGGACTAACGCTGTTGCGTAGCTACAGTCTACAGGGGTTCTTAATCTACCCTAGAAAGCAGATTAAACTTCCTCTTCTCTTATCAAACTGCGCTAGGATCCTTCTCTGCCTGACCCTAAAATACAAGGGCTGCACACCACGCTCAGGATAACCAGCCTGATACACTCAGAAAGATCTGCTTGCCAGTACAGAGCCCACCAGGACCCTGCAGGGAGACACCTCATTAATAACAAAAAAAATCATATTCATCCAAACAAGCTCATTTTTTAAACTCACCAGAACAAGAGAGCTAACTGCCCAGGCCTCCCCCTGCCCACCATCCCGCAGAAAGAGGGGAGGCTGCAGAAAGCTTCCCTTTATACTGCCAGCATGGGATCATGTGAGCCCCAGAGCCAAAACCCTGGCCCCTCACAGCCGGCCATTAGCGGGGCAAAACTGTGCTTAGAAGGGGAAATGAAAACCCACAGCATCACCTGCGGCTCTGCTCTTTTCCATTTTCGATGATTTTTAAATCTCTCCCTTCGTGCAAGCAGTGCCTTCCCCTCCATACTTTTGAACATGAACATTTGAAAAAAAAAAAATCTTGTTAAACTTTTAGGATACCAAGGAAGCAATTATCCAATTACTTTGTTGGTTATTTATTATTGTTGCTCAGGCTGTGCTTATTGCTTCCCAGCGAGAGTTGAGCTTTGCACTTAAGGTTGATATTAATAAATAATAGCCATGAATTAACAATATGCCTCTTGCCACCTTAATTATATATGTGATCTCAATTCCAGGGCTTTTACATCCCTCTGTGCTCACACCAGTGCTGGGCAGGCTTACCGGCTCCCTTGCGCAGAGGGGAAATTGCTGCACATGGAGCTTATGGCCAAGCTTCCCAGGGATATTTAAGTGTTTAACTCCCACTGAAACTGCAAGTTGCTCCAAGGCTCCCAGCCTGAGACTTGCCCAAGCCTGCGGTGGATTTGGGAGTAGAACAGTGCTTCCCTTGGGTTCACACCCTAACTGCTAGATCCTCCCTTCGTAATCGCAGGATCTCAAGACCGTTTAAAAGCACTAATAAACAAACTAACGCTGAGAAGGGGCCATTTTCATTTCTTGAAGGGGTACTGATGCAAAGATACAGGTGAAGTAACTTGGAGAAGACTGCATGAAGGTTTGCTGGATGCTCTGAGAATCAAGCACCTATCTCCTTGTCCCCATCCCTGTGCCCTGACCTCCAGGACCATCTCTGCTCCCAGCAAATGAAAACAGGTAGGGTATGACGGATTGACCAGCCAAGCTTCCTGGAGGTATTTCCCACAGATTGTTGCTGAGACATACAATGAAAGCGATAAATATCCCAGTGGAAAATACAGGGCACCTCATCTCCCACTTGTGTTGCTGTGAAGAGCTGGGGATAAATTTTAAAAAGACCCTTTCCCTCGCAGGGGATAAATCCTTCAGGACCAATCCTCTGGTGGGAAGCAGAGAACAGCCAGAAAACCCCGTGACCCTGCCTGGAATCGCGGAGTCAACAAGTGGTCAAGCCGAGGTCAAGAGGCCAAAGTGGGGCCAAAAAGGATGCTTTCTGCCAGGCCCATCTGCTGGCAAACAGACAGCAATCACCCAAAAGGTGCAGCATGGATCAAGCTCCAGGACTCAAATGTTTCTTCCCCCAGACAGTAGCAATTATCATAATCAAGCAGTTGACTCCAATTACGCCTTCCTCTCATTACAGCCGAGGGGATGGACGCAGCCACAGCAGCAAAGGGAAAGTTCGCAGCCGTGTCGCCTTTGCATATCTTAATCTAAAATGACAGGGTGTGACACGGGGGGCCGGTGACCCTGCCAGCCTTCAGCTGTTCGTGTGGCAACAATTTCCAGCACCAAATTACTCCCAGGCAGGGCTTGATTGGAGGTTCAAGGTAGCAGGAGAGAGAAGCCATTTAGGGGACTGAAACATTCTTCACAGCCCTATTTAAATACAATTTACATTCCAGGCTCTGCTGTTTGTGCATTGTTAATTGCATCTTGTACCTTAGTTTATTTTATAGTTGAAAGGTTTTTTTCTTTGCTGTTGTTTTTCAAAGGCTTGCTTTCCTTCCTTATTTATTTTTTTCCTAAGGGGCTGTTGTTCTCAGAATATAGTTATATTTCCTGGAAGGGAAAATAGATTAGTAGATTTAAAGGCCAGAAGGGACAAACAGATCATCTAGATGACCTCCTGCAGAAGACAGGCCAGGACATTTTACTCAGTAATTCCTGTGTCTTGATTTGTCCAGACTTAACCCAATACCCTGTGTTGGGTAAAATGCCCCTTCCAGAAAGGCAGCCTTGATCCGAAACCACCGAGAGTCAGGCAACTCGCTGGTTCCCCGGGTGGCTGGTTCCAGTGCTTGGAGCAGTCACAGGCTGGGGGGACAGCGCAGATGCCTGGATCCAGCCCATTTTTATGGTGTCATCTACAGCTTCAGGTGAAACCTGGTACCTGCTGTGCTCGGTGCTTGAGAGAGAGAGGAAAGCACTAACTCAGGAGAGGTCATCAGCAAAACCAGAGACGAGCACTTTGCCTGTGCTGAGGTTAGAGGCTTTCAACTTCCAGCCCTTCTCATCCGAGTTCGTATCAAACCTAAGATGACTCGGTCACTCTTGGACAGACATATTGGTCTTCATTTCCCATCTGTAAGGACGCTGGTTCCTCTTTTCTCCAGCCCACTCTCAGAAATTTACTGCCCTTTGTGTGCTGGGTCAGGCTAGGGAGCCAGTGGAGGATGAGATGCATTGATTAGAGCTTGATAACTGGATAACGCACGGACCGTTTTCATCACCTTTCCTCTCCTCTGACCAAGGAGCTGTTGGCAGGAGACTGAACAACGTGGGAACAGACAATGATTTAGTTACATTTAGACAAAAAAATGCAAAAGACAGAGTGGCTCTGGTTTGAGTGGCTTTTTCCATTCAATTGAAATTGGGCATACAAACCAAAATAAAAGCATCAACCCAGCTTTTTGCATTACTAAAATATGGTGCAGAGATCAGATTTTCCCTGTTGCCCTAAAGCCTGTGGACACTGGCAATGAATTCTTTCTTCTGGCTGGTGCCAAACAGCAGGCCCAGTCCAGACAACACAGCTGACTTTCCTACTTACAATCCCATATTCTCGCACTAATTTTGCATTACTGCATGTGACCACACATTGTGGAGGCTAAGAGAGAAGCCTTATTTTCTAACATTACTTTAACACGTACTGCGTCAGTTGCCTTGCACAAGGTTATTTTAATGAGAGTGTGGCCAGAAAATCCAATTACAGGGGTGCAGAAGTTTACCTCTTCTCAGATGAACTGTATGAACTGCCCAAAGGCTGACTTCTGACAAGCAGGCAAATCTAAAGTAAAAAGTTTTCATGAGTCCTTTCTCCTCTGCTTTACAGAAAGGGTGAACGTAGAAGTGGAAAATGGGTTTTGAATTTCCAAACCTGGGTGGAATTTCAAATCTCAGCTTTGACTGTAAAAACAAGTCAAACAAAACACCTGTTGGGGGAGCACAGGGTTAAAACTTTGCAGATCTTTTCATTCATTTTTCCAGCTTCTTCTGCTATTGGGTTTGAAAAGCCAAAGTCTTTTGTAAGGGTACCAGGTTATTTGTGACTGTGGGCTTTCCACCAGGTTAAAGGCCAACTTTGGATGCCCAGCAGCTGGAACCAGGATCCATTTCTGGGTCTCAGGACTGTTTGCCTCAGTGAACCCCTGAGAGCTTTGACTGAGTTGTACAAGCCTGAAAACCAAGATCTATCATCCAGGCGACAGCCAGGAGAAAAGCAAAATCACCCATGAAATGTCCTGCCCCATGGGAAAGGTGTGATTCTGCCCTGAGTGGCACCAAGCAGCATTGTCAGTTTGTAGCTTTTTTGGCATTCTTTTCTTTGAGCCCCATCTGCTGGAGTCCCGTGATTTCATGAGATTTTTTATCGTTCATTAATTTGTTCACATTTAAAAAGCACATTTTTAGCCTCTGCAGCCAAGGACAGAAGCCATAAGACCAAAAAAAAGAATGAAAGAAAAATGTTTAAATCTGAAGAATTTCAGGATAGTCCCATGATCTCACAATTTCTCAACGCTCGTGGCTGGGAATAGCTGGTGCTGCTGCTGGTAAAAACAACCTCATGGGCCTGGTTCTCATTTCCACGAAGGTCCCTTCACACCAGTCTGGCAGTGCTGGAAGCTGGTGTGATATATAAAGAGGTGTTGGTGCAAATGACAACTAAGCCCACTTGACCCCAGTGAGCCTAGTCCTAATTTACTCCAGCTCTGGGGAGGTCTGAGGCAGACATCGGCTCAGTAAAACCTGACGGAGAGACAGACAAATGTACGCCACAACCTGCCGCTGCTCCAGAGGCCTCCAAGCCAATTATTTTGGTGATCTCACTCCTCCCTTCCTTCTTCTCTCTCTCCCCCTTTTCCCATCACGTGCTCGCTTCCAGCAACGCACACGTCCTTCTGCAACAAAAAGCAGTGCCGCAGAGGAATGTGGAGGGTTTGAAAGCCCCCTGAGAGCAGGTAGATCCATCTGAGCGAGAGTGCCTGCCTCCTCCAAGTCAGGAGGGGAAGGCGGGAGGAGATCGGTTTACATAAGTACTTTGCCATATGAAGAAATAATTTAGTAGTATTAATAGAGGTTAAAGTTTCCCAGGAATCCAAAACAGGCCCCGCAGACACAGGTGGGTTCTTTCACTCGCAGGGATGGGGAACGTAACCTGACTCCCTCTGGCGAAAGGGAGACGGGCGGGTGATGGGGGCAGAGGCTCAGCCGTGGTCTGCGGTGCGTGCGAGGCGCGGAGGGTCCCGCTGCTGACGGACTGCGGGGCATGGGCTGCGAGGCGGGGGCTCTGCTGCGGGACGCGGTAACCGCACCGCCAGCCCCGCTGTGCCGGCTGCCCAGGCAGGGCAGGATTTGCAAAGGCAGGGGGTGCTGCCTGCTGGGGAGGCCGGAGCTGAGCTCCAGGTCAAGCCTGTCACGAGGAAGGGATCTGGGCGAACGACGCTGGCAACACACACGCATGCAAAGCGTGGCCCAAGCACGCTCCCCGTGTGGGGCACAGAGAACACGTGGCCCTGCAGGCACGTGCAAACAGGCACATGCTGCTTCTTGGACGGAGCGTGCACCAAACGCGCTCAGCAACGTGTGCGGAGAGCGCTGCACAGCTATCCACACTGGAAATATCTGCCTTTTCAGGGCTTGGATTCCACAGACCAACTTGGAATCACCTCCCGCTTCTGCAGGACGCCCCGGCTGATGCCCAGCCATGATTCACCTCCAGCGTCTCCTGGAGAGCAGGACTTGATTGCCACTAAATGGATAAAATGGCATGGAGCACAGGGAGGGGCTAGAAGCCAGAGACTAGCAAGCCTGCCCCCCGCTTTGTTTAGGTTAGGATCTTAGATAATGTAGCCGATTCTCAAACACGGAGCCTTTTACAGCCCACGGAGTTTTAGGCCACCCCAAAAATAATTCTCTCTCAAAGCTCTAGCGATTACAGTGCTCTCACCCTGTAAAACACATGGGACCGAACTCCAGCCCACCCTACGTGGGGCTGTGCTGCCTTGCACTGATTTGGGATTTGGCCCACAGCCTCCCGATCACAGACCTCCTCAGACACGTGGCTGCTGTTCTGCTCCGGAAGGGACTAACAAAGAAACAAGAATATTTGTTAATATATTTTTTTCCACTGAAAAGCAGTTAAACCTCCTAAGACACTTTTTCCAGACATCTAAATCTTTTTGAAATATTCTCTAGACTCCATAAAACTTACATTTTCCCTTGGTTCTCCCGTGAGTTATTAAAAAACTGAAGACTCTACCTTAAGAGCTTAGAGTTTGGTCATGATCAGAAAACCAACTACACAGAATGGCACCTTCTTGTGTATTCAGAGACACATCTACTAACTTAGTGGGGAATATCAGAGTGTACTGCAGAACCAGCACTGTCAAAGGAGAACAGCCCAGACACTAAAAAGAGATAAGTGATTTTTTGGGTATCCAGGCTAAGACAGATGGAGGGATATGTGTTTGAGACGACAGAGGCTCGGTGCTCTCTGAAAAAATAGGGTTCTTTGATGGATCCCCTGGATTGGCACAACAATGTTTACAGCTGTTCGAAAACAGCATCATATTCTCACTGTTTACTCTTTTCTCGACAAACACCTGAAAAACTCAGAATTTTAATGGCACCTTCGGTTTCTTCCGAACAGCCCCTTAAAAATCAAGATTTTTTTCAAGGAGCTGTCAAAGAGGAAAATCTCTGTATCCAGCCATCCGTCTACCGTGCCAGCCCAGCGCGGAGCACTGCTGTTAGTGGTACAGTGCGATGCAGAGCCTCTCCCTGCCAACAGAGGTACCTGTGTGGTCCTGCAGTGCCGTCTGCTCAGCGGGTGGCTCACACAGAGTTGTGGTGGGTGCAAAGCCTCGCCTGTGCATCAGGACAGGCAAACGACGTGGCTCAAAAGACACTCGGCACAGAGGGGCTTTGGAGAGTCACACGAGGGTGTTCCTTTCTGTAGCTGCTTTTCTAGACCAGAACTGTGTTCCAACACTGCTGGAATCAAAGGGATCGTAATACCCTCCCTGGTTCACTTAAACATCAGTTTGTCTGGGGCGTGAACTCTGCCAACAGCAGCTCCTGCAAAGTGCTTAGCTCTTTTCCCCCCCTTTCTTTCCTTTTCAAAAAAGCCTTCTCTTTTCCTCCCTGCTCTTACCTTGCTCCCTGTCTGCCTCCCCGTAGCCTCCCAGAAGCACTGGCGTGTTTTTAACCCAGGCATGAAACAATCCCACAGCCACAGATTGTGATGTTTCAGATAACATACGGAGAATGTAAATCCTGTCAGCAAGTGCAACAGCCATAAAAGGCTAAAATGGATTCCTGCGGATTAGAAATAAAACACAGAAAGGGCCCTGTTCTCTCACTTTCCTCATCTCACAACCTCCTCCGCCTCCCCTAGCCCTCCCTCTCCTCACTCCCCTTTAAAAATCGCCTGGAAATGCAAGGGGCGTTTTTTTTTTCATCAACTTAAAAGAAAAATAAAATACATTCCAGGAAAAGGACTGCTGCTAAGAAAACTAAAACCAGAAAATGCTTAAAGATGTTTTAATGACTTAAACACAGGGCCGGGATTGTGTCTAAAAGTTTCCACATTTTAAAAAAAAAAAAAAAGGAAAATTCAATATTAAATGTCCCCCCCTCCTCACTACCACTGCTGCTGTATTTCTTTCTCGAACCATCTGATTTAAGCAGTGTATTATTAACAGGGCCAGCGTGAACAGACACCAGCCTACATTTAAGCAAAGTTTACGCTTCTGTTCCAAACTAAAAAGGCACAACTGAAAATGCTCCTAAAATAACGAAGGCCATGTGAGTGTGGGTCCGAGAGGCTGTTAACAAGCAGCTGACAAGCTTCTGCTCTAGGAATTAGACCCTCATTTAGAGGGAGATTAGCGGAAATCTTCCATCTAATTACAGAACAAGTCCGGCCATCCCTCCGGTCTGACTTTGCTGGACGCAGGCGGGCTCGGCAGACAAAGCCTCCTCCAGCCAGAGGTGTGGTTCAAGTGCTGCTTCAAAGCCTCCGGGAGGCGAGCGGGGTCAGTCCTCAGCTCCCTTCTGAAGCCAACCCATGTAATTTGTCACGACCGGTAGCTTGTGTTGTGGAGGGGCCTGACTGCTGATCGGGCACGAAGGGCTGAATCAAATCCTTTCACGGAGCAGACAGTGCAGTTCTTCTAGGTCACGGCAGAGGTTAGGGCAGGGCAGGGTGCTACAGCTGCCTGCAGAGTATTTGGCCTTCGGAGACGTTCAAAGCGAGATGTGGGGAAAGCCCCATGCTAAAATGTTGGCTTGCGTGCAGAAGCAGGAGAGACAAACCTCCTGTTAAAACCAGCAGCCGAGAAGTTAACACACAGATAGCTGTCTGCAATGCACAGCGTCAGGAGCATTTTGTTTAAGTGAGCAAAATCTACACTATTCTGGGCTGAACATGAAAACCCAAAATTTGAGTTGCTGCTTTGAGGCCATATAAAGGGTAGACAAATAAACAGCAGACAGGCTGAGCTTCGCTTGTTGAATGTCACCCATCTTATCAACAGATACGTAGGCAGGCATGCTCACGCGCACACAGACGCAAGATGTACCCACGGATACAGCTGCTCCCAAAACAACCCGGTCCCTGTCAATTGTGGGGTACGAAATATTTCACTATTGCAGAGAAAAAACATCGAACATTGCCTGGGTGGGAACTCTAGAAGGTACCCATGTCCTGCTCCCACATCCCACCTCCTCCTCCTCCCAACTTCACTTTATCACTATCAACCTGCATCTGGAGGGTGAGAGCCTGCTGAGAAGCCAGAACTGCCCAGAAGTGTCAGAGCGATGGACAAATCCTGGACAAGGGCTGGGACATGAAGACTGTGGCTGAAGAACTGTCCAAAGGTGCAGGAATTCCCGGAGGGGAAAGCAACAGAACCAAGGGAGTTTCTCGTAGCTCATCACAGTTCTGCAACCATTTCCACAGGGTCTGACCCTCTGTTTCCTTCTAGCCTAACACTGCCTACCTAAATCTTTTGGTGACAAACCAACAGATTGAAATAAAAAACCTCCTGCCTGCATGCAAAAGGGTGCTTATGTAGTTTCTGAGCCAGACCATCTGATGGTGTAATGGAGCCTTCAGCGGAGCCACAGAGATCTGCACCAGCTGAAAACCTGGCCATTCCTTCCTATTTGCAGCCTGGGCATGAAACCAGCTGCAACAGGAGCTGTCACAGAAAGAAAACAAACAGGGTTTAGTTTCTTTTTCCTGAAGTCAGACCTGATAGACCAAGGCTCTTCTCACAGCTTCGAGAGGTGTAAAGTCCTCTCCTGCAGGGACCCTCTGGGAAAATAAGCCTGTGTGGGACCAGAGGATCTACCAAACCTCAGCTGGAAGCAACCCTCCCTCCTCTCCACCCCATCTCCCCTCCTGCAAGAAGGACCTGCTGAGGCCCGAGCCCAAACCAGCTCCACAGCAGCCACTCCGACAACCGCTCTCCACCTTCATCCAAAAGCTCATTCCTCTTTTCAATTCAGCATTGGGGGAGGGGTTGGTTGCGTTTTTTTTTTCATTTTTTTTTTTTAATTGAGAACGTGCAAGCGTGTTTGAAACCCAGATTTCCATCCAAAAGAGTAGGAGGCCGAAGTCAGACTTCCCAGACCACAAAGACGCACAGCTCAATCTCTTTCCAGCCAGAGTTTCCATTGTATTCTTCCCAGATGAACTTTAAAAATATATGTGTGTG
Organism: Chauna torquata; assembly: GCA_013399475.1. Taxonomy (NCBI): domain Eukaryota; kingdom Metazoa; phylum Chordata; class Aves; order Anseriformes; family Anhimidae; genus Chauna; species Chauna torquata. The sequence continues at coordinate 87,674 of VXAL01018536.1, forward strand.
AATATGTGTGTGTGAGTGTGCATGCGAGTGCATGTGTTTTTTCTTCTCTTAACAAAAAGAATAGAAAAAAGGCAACCGAGCGAGTGAGGCTTTTAGGAGGTTAATAAACCGACCTGTTGCCAAGTTGGATTTGTGCATGGAGGGGGGGAGTTGAGGGTTTTAATCCCAGCTTTTGATAAATAGAAGACATTCTAGTCATAATAAAACGTGTTTTACACTTGAGGGGGGGGAATAAGGGGGAGAAGAAAGGAAAGTTTTGGCCAGGCACTGCAAGCTCCTGAGCCCAAACAATGAGGTTAAGAAACATAACTGTAACGCATTAGTAAATTGACAATGAAATTGCAGTTACTTCACTGGCTCTTTATTAAATAAACACAGCCTGAAATGGACCTGTCTGCCCCGGAGGTATTTGTATAGGGTTCGTATTACTAACTCAACACTGCTGCTAACGCACTCTCAGGCACTGCACACCCTGGAGTGCAAACACATTCCAGAGCAGACCCTGCAAGGTGGGGCCGACCTTGCTTTTCCCCTTGTCACTTTTTCCCTTTCGTTTAGACCCTGGATTTTACAGCCACTGGCTGCTACCATGACATTTTATCCCCAGTTGCAGCTCCTTTCAGGACCAATTGAGAGAACCATGTGCGTGATTACACGTGCTAAGAGCACGCTCATGGACTAGTGCTCTCCCACACGCTGTGCCCCCTTCCTGCCCCACTCTCAGCCTTGGGAACAGGTCCGCCTCCCCCAGGGCTCCTCCGCACCCTGCCCTCAGCTCATGGCCGCTGCTTGCCCCCAGCTCCCTCAGTTCTGCTGTTCCTGATCAGCAATCAGCCCTTCCCACCCATCCACAGCCCCAACAAAAAAATCACACACCCTATGACAGCATGCACAGCTCAAACCAACAGTCATTTACCCTTTGCAGCTACACCACCAACCAGCAAGCATCGCCATCTCCCACTCACTGGCTGTCCCACCTCTCCACTGTCGCGCCAACCAACGTCTCCATTCCTGTCCTCATGTGCATCCATCTAATCAACAGTCCTGACACTTGCACCACAGCCTTACCTGCAGCCGTCCAGCGCTGCAGTTACAAGTGGCAGCTGTAACCAACACGAAGCTATTGCATTTGGAGAAGCAGCTGCAGTTCACGTGCAAAGGGGAAAGCCATTTTACAAAACCTTCACCACTGACACATGCTAGCCCAGCCAAATCCCAATCCCACTCGCACAGGCAAACTTGGGTAATCCATCCCCGCACACACGCACACGTTGGAGACAATAGGAACTTCAGCGTGTTCAGCACCTTGCAAGGCCTTGAACAGCTGCCAATGTCCTTTGGAGATGCGCCAAACCAGTTCATAAGATGTGAATGATAGAGATTCTCAGCAGCCCATGGGGTCTGTAGCAGGCTGTGCTACTGTTGGCTTGCATGGTCACGACACGCTTTTCCCCTTGTTCTGAGACATACCTCCTGTGGAGTCAGGTTTTCTCAGTGAGGATTTCTATTCCTGTCTGCAACCAGAGTGAAAGCACACTGCTCTTCTTTCATACGTGACCAACACAAAAAGAAGCAGTGGGTTAAGTGTTTTTTTGCTCCTGCTGTCATCAAATGCTTTAATTGAAAAGATTAGACTCTTGTGGAGTTAGAGAGGACCTAACGAAGCACGCAGAACAGAGACTTTACCTGTCACTAATTCCAACCAACTAGTCTTCACCTACACTTGAAATTTCCCTAGCAACTCAAGGCTTGCATTTGCAAACCTTCATGCAGAAGCTCTGCCTGATGTGATGTGAAAGTGCACCAAAACTCAATTTTTCTGGAGCAATTTCTTCAACACCTTCTACACAGACCTGAGCCTTGGAAAAGAACAGGTCCATCCAGCACATGCTGATCAGCCTTCATTTATGATCCTGCAGAGAGTACTGTCAAGTGGATGGAGACAAAGCAGGAAGCAGAGATGCAGACACTGATGGGAATTTGAATAATATGGAAGAAGAGATGGACATTTCGGGAACATGTCTTACTGGCACAGAAGACAGCAGATGAAAAGGCCACTGTAAAAGCATAGCACAGTAACAGGTGATGTGGCTTCACTAAATCTAAGTGCTAAAGACAAGGGTAGAGAGGCTTTGCACTTACAGACGGGTATTGGGAACATTGGATAGTAATGGTTTAGGCTCCTCCTCTTACTCCCTTCTCCTCATGTGCCAAATTGCATTAAAATCCATCAGGACCAAGCTCACACTGAGTATTTTCTTAGTCATCCTGTTTTTCCATATGAGCAAATGGCGTTATTGGCACAACTAGCCCTTGGAAGAGCTTACCAAGGCGGGGGGAGAGGCAGCAAATTCCCCAGTTGTTCGGGATCCTTAAAGCAAGACTGGATGCCTGTCCCTAAGAGATGATGTCCTAGCTCCACCAGGGACTGCCTGGAGCGCGCAGGAGCGGCGGGTGGAAATCCCTGGCCAGCCGTATGCACGAGGTCAGCCCAGCCGCTCCGAGGGATTCCGTCTGGCCTTGCAGCTGAACGTGAAATCACAGAGACGTCTCCTGCTTTGCCAAAAGCAGTTTTAATTTTGCAAGAGAGTGAAAGGGAAAGATTTCCACTGAGTTCTTTCATTCATATACACTAGTGGATTTTTAGTTTTTTTTTTTTCCAATCTGTTAAGGCTCCAAGTTTCCCTCTGGAAATCCCATCTTGAGATGGTTTTCTCTTTGAGTTACCTTTTGCAGACTCCTCAGGTGTAACCTACAGGCCTCCAGGAGCCTTGAAAAAGCTTGAAAAAGCTCTGCAAATTCAAGTGGATGCAAATAGGAAGATGGCATGTTCATAGATTTGGGCTGCATTTGACAGGATTCTCTTGGACCTGAGTCAAGCTGGGCTGTGGACAGGAGGGGAGTCTCTCAGGGAAGATGGCTCTGCCCTACAGTGCTACTTGTTCACAGAGAAATAAAAACTAAGAGTAAAGCAGTAAAGCAGTACTGTATGAATCCAAAGATTGTCTAAAGCACAGAAATATGACCCAAGGATCCTGAAAGCCTCACCTCCTATTCCCATTACCACAGGAATTGCCAGAGTCAGGGAGCTGGGGCCAACAATCCCAGTGTTCCTCTCCAGAGGCACGGTATTTGGACCAGCTCCAGCAAGTGGCAGTGGCACGGCAGCATCAGCCTCAGCCTTCTCATTAGGTTACCTTAACCAAAGCAACATCTATCACTGGCGGCCAACTCGTGAGCCTCCAGCAAGAAAGCCATCAGCTGGGACAGCTTGGGCCAACATCTCATCTTCTCCTTCCGCATACAGCAGCATGGAGCACCAGGGTTTATTGCTCATCTTGTGCAGCTCGCAATCCTGGCAACACGCATAGCAGGTCCACAGGACATGGGGGCTCGCCAGCTCTTTAAAGGGGTTCCAACCTTTTCCTAACTGGGGTAAGTGAAGAGCTTGACTGTAAGAAACTCGTATCTTTTGTGGACTTTGTGGGTAGGTCATAAGGGAGAGAAATTGTAAGACACACATTGCAGTGAGTAATACTAGTCAGTACTTGGAGTTTCCCTCTTTCCCCATCCATCCAGGTGGTTTTACACATCCTGTATTCCTCACAGTTGTTTCTCCCTACTTTCAGAAAGCCCCCGCCTTCCCCTTACCCATTTTCTAGGCATTCACTTGACATCTGGTAGAGAGGGATACAAGCCATTCTGCAATGAAATCTTACCCTGCCTCTTTTTCCAGCCTGCTTGACAGAGAACAAGTCAGCTGTGGGCCTCACCAACAATTTTAAACAAAAACCCACAATCCAGCAGGTCAGGCCATTTTAGCATATGTACCTTTTATTTGTAGCAGACTGTTAATAATTAAGTGATGCCTTTCATACAGACATTTACAATAATTTAACCTTGCCCTTGCTGTGTAATTTATTCTTTGCAGAAGCCAATAAAAATAAAGGCCCCATATTTCGTCTCTCTCTCATTCTCTGTACATATATATAAATATATATATACACATATATCCAGAATAGTGTAATAGGTTTCACATATTGTTCCATAGGTATCATTAGAGTAACAGAGCCAAGTGTCTCAGCTCATATGACTCTCTTTATAGGTGCCTTATAATCCACATAAAATTGAGTTTATGTTTCCTTTCCATCCACTGATTCTAAAAGAAGATGAGGAAGGGTTGTCTCTCTCTTTCTATTTTTTCCTTCATAATTCCAGCCCTCACTGCACCAAATTCAAATTTTGCCATTGGTGGTAAAGACCTAGCTTTAAAGGACCCAACCAAACTGGACATCACCTACAATTCTTCTGTTGTAGTGCCTTACCTCTGACCATGGCAAGTATTAAAGCCACCAGGAAAAACGTTTGAGTAATGCCCACAGTAGACAAGCATCAAATCGGCTGCCCGGAGAGGAAAATCCTTCCTAAGTTTGTGAGTGAGTCATTACTTCTGTTTCCAAAGCCACAGAAGAGAGAACCCAGCAGGTAAGTGGAATAGGAGCAAGGGAAGGGACTAAAAACAGAGATTTATTTCCTCTCCAAAATAGAGAGAAAAAAAGCAGAGGACAGGGAAGAAAAGGAGCCAAAGCTAGTACTATTGGCTTCACTTCCCCAGAAAGTCCTAAAGAGGTTACACAGAGAAACAAAAGAAAAATATTTTCCCCTAAAGAAGCATTAGCAAAAACACATTTATTAAAGCACAGAAAATTCCATAACACTTAAGAGACCTGATGCTCTGGAAAGTGCAGGGCTGACCGCTGCGTGCAAGCCAGCGAGACTGAGGAGATACGGCCAGTGCAGGCCCGCTGCTCCAGCAGGGAAGCACTGGAGAGCCTGGTTTGCCAGTCTACCCACTCCACCTAAAGCAGGGCGAACAGCCCAGCCCAGCTTGGCCCGATTCAAGCAGCCATGGAGAGGGGCCCAGACCTCAGCTGGACTACTCCTGTGTTCCCAAATAAGGATCAGCTTTATTGTCCTTCTTCCAGAGGTCTAACCTACTCTTAAAAACCTGCACTAGGTAGTCCAGCTTCTTAAATGCAACTGTGCCAGGCTTTACGAAGACATTCAGGCTACGCAGGACGAGCCCAGACACATTACAAGCACTCTGGATCTTCTAGCCCATGTGGTCTACAACCTATAGGTCCTATAGGCGACACGCTTCCCCCACGCTGTATACCCATGGCAATGCTGCAGAAAAGTTTCCATTCAATCACAACCACAGCTTTTTTCCAGCGTCCTTTAGAGCAGCAGCTCCACAGGGACGCGAAAGCACATTCATATTGTTATTGTTGTTATTATTCACCAGCGAGGCACGGGGAGAAAGGGGCAGGGACAACACAGCTACTGGTCCCTGGTGCGTGTTCTGCTTGCGGCGTGGCTGTTTGGCCCATATGAGGTGATGGAAAACTTTCCCTAGCATCAGGTGTTGCTGCTGAGTGTGAGCTGCTCCAGTTACACTCTCGGCAAGTGTTATAAACACACAGGCACAATCTAAATATTTATGGCACATGAAATCTCCCGTCTGTTGTTCCTCAGCAGAAAGAGAAAAGAGGAGGGAGGGTGGGAGGGTGAATTAAGAGGTGATTATTGTGCAGGGCCTGTAAAATCAAAACATGAAATCAAGATGTATTTGGTCCCCAGGAACGGTCACCACAGAGAGGAGCCAGGTGTCAGCTCCCTGACGTTGATGTGAGAGGTTTGCCACAGACTGGGGTGAGCCAGCCCAATCCATGGCTGGGAGAAAGCACTCAGCTTCCACCGGCTGGAACACTGCTCTTTTACACCAGATGGAAATATGGCCCTGGTTTCGTGGTCTCCCTTTTCCTCTCAGGCACCTCCGGTGAGACTGATTGCTTTAGCTTGTAAAACCTTTCTGGGGCTGCGAAGAAGGAGTAGAGCAGTCTGGGAAATTATTTCTCTGCCCTTAACAAAAATTATGATAGAACGGATAGAACGTTTGTTTTCTTATTCTTTCTATTTTTTGCTCAAATCTCCAGAGGTTTTGTTAAATGCTTAATAATAATAATAATAATAATAATAATAGTAATAGTAATAATAAAGAACCCCAGACCGGGGAAGTTCAATGTGTTTCTGGAACAACTGCCCCTTAATCCAACCTGTAAAGCACTGAGTATCTGAGGGTGATAGGACCATCTTGCCAGAAAGGAGAAGAGGAGCTGCTTTAGGAGAAACAAAGTTTGGGAAGCTAGTAGTGACAGAAATGCTGTCTGCAATTGTCTCTGGTGATAGTAAACGACATTTCAGCCCAGCAGATATCACCACCGTGGTGATATGGTGAATCAAGGACAAGTTGTTTACAGGTGCACACATAAAATTGGTTTATCTGGACATCCCACCAAAAATCTCTTCCAGGTCATCACAGAGACCTGATGAGGAGAATGCGCTGCAAATACATTTTCAGGACCATAACACGCTACACTTCCCAAGGATGTGTCTGCCCACAGATGAAGGACCTGCCCACAGATGAAGGCAAGAGCATCATCCTCTCTGGTAATGTAAATTCACCCAGGCACACTCTCCCATGACTGGCTTGAGCAGACAACCCCTGTGGAAGGCTGCCTGGAGAGCAGGCAGATGAGCTTACAAGGTGCTGCCCAGATATTGCAGACAGACAGGTATTGCATTGGTGGCTCTGACTACAGGCTTGGGGATGTCCAGCTGGAAATAAAGCACCACCTTCCTCCATGTGTTCAAGCTGCCACTTGCTGTGTTCCAACAAACCTGCTGATTTCTATCAGGAAGGGTGACACCACAAAGAGTAATAGTTTTCTAGCTTCTGATGACTTTGGTTTCTGGCTGCCAGAAATCTAGAGAGAACCAGCACATGGGAATTTCCATACTGCTCTGTTTTCAAGGGAGTGCATTCAGTTATGGTGGGGCCCCCAAAGTTATTTTTAGCTCAGCACAAATAACCGAGCAGAAGGCTTTGACGTTTTTCCTGAACGAGTCCCAGGACCAAATTAAAAAATCAAGGCGTTTTCAGCTCTGAACAGGAATTTATACAACCTTTCACCTTGATCTGTGCTGGCACCGGTGAGTTTGAGCACAGGCTGGTGACAGCTATGGGAGAATCAGCAGGAAGAAATCCATGGGCTACAGCTGAGATGAGCTATACCAACTGAAACCTCATTTTTCTGTCCAAAATATGGGCTCTGCAAAGTTGCTGAACAGCAACTCGACTTCAAGGAAGTACTCCAGTGCCTCACAGGGCTGACAGCTCGCTGTTGCCAAATTTGAGTAAACAAGCCAATTTCCACGTCCCCCGGAACTGCTAGCACGTCAATAATCAGTGAGGAAAAAGCTGAAGTGGAGCTGGGCGTTAGTAGTAACAAAGCCAGGGCACGTTCTAGTTGGCACACCCAGATGGATGTTTACGCTCACACCCACGGAGGCGCCAACCCCAATCTCCTTCCATTGCAATGACAGGCCTGACTTTGCAGGGCTTCCAAAGGCAGAACACCTCCTGCCCTGCGAAGGAATTTTATCCCAGGAGGCTGAGAAGGCTGAGAACATTTTCCATAGGAATCTGCATTTGAGAAAGGCACTATTTTTCATGTTTCAAAAACACAAAGCGAGCCATCATCTACAGCTTACGTTCCATAGGCCACACAGCATCTGTCAAAAGCTGGAACAAAGGTACTCACTTCAGCGGACTTCTTATGGACTCACCAGTACTGTTTACCAGTGAGACAGTGGGTAGCTTTTCAACAGAATTCCTCTTACTATGTATTTCCAGGGTCTCTCATATGAGCCTCTCCTGTGGCTCTCCACAATCAACCAAGGGAAACAAAGCGCTTTTCTCTAGAGACAGCTCAGCTGACTGCGCAGCCAAAGGTAAAGCTACTGTGGACATTAAAAAGCCTCCATGCTACCCAGTGACTGAGCTCGAATCTCAAAAAAGCCAAAAATCTCCAGCTCAAACTAATAGACACATCTGCCAACAACTTCTTTTAATTTTTTGGAACTACTCTATAGATTATTTCATTGCCAAGAAAAAGAAGAGATATTTATGATGGTGACTGAAAAGCCCTGAAATTCCAAGTCAGATCCTCAGTGGTATAAACTGGAGCTGCTCCAGTGAGTCCAGGGGACACTGCCAATTTACACAGGTTGAACTGGCTCTCTAGCGATACCTGCCTGGCTCTCCAGCTCACATGGACAATTAAAGGTAGCTTATTGAGGTATTACATGAATACCTGCCACTCTTTCCTCTTGACTCATCCCACTGGAAAAGAAATACAAGGCCACAAATGCAGAAGTAGAAATCAGGCATTTGTTCCTACCTTGAACTTAGAGGTAGCTCGTGTCGCAGCTTTAGCATGAAGATGGGAACTGAAAGCTGGATGGACAGAGGATGCCTGCTGATATAGCCTGAGGTAGTTTCCTTGACAGCACTGGGTCTGTCCTGTAAAGCAGGAAAAAACCATCTTTAGTTTGTAATAGCGCTGCAAGAATTAAAAACATAGAGGACAGGGAGGTGTTTCAATACCAAAGCAACAGGAGCATGGGGGAGTTCTACAGATATAGAAAACACGTGCTTAACATTCAGCAGGTGCTTAGCTTTATATAAAGTGCAGCTCAGTGAATTTCCTTATTTTCCTGCTCCGGGGTTCCTCATGAACAAAGTTTCCCCAGATGGGTCTTATTCAGAATCGGGGCCTTATTTAACATCAGGGAGGTTCTTTTGATCTGTCAGTCTCCTGACAGGTTTTCATTATGACTGAGACATCTTTTCTGGAAGGTTGAGGAAATGTATATTAAATAGTGGCCTTTATTCTTAGTTTCTGGAATAAACAAAAAGAAGTCAACAGAAAATACACATGCATTATGACAGCACGCAGCGGAGGACCTTCCTGAAGGTGTGCACCAAACAAATACCAGACCATGGTATTGGCAACATGCACACGAATAACTTTACTCGTGGCAATGGGTACCATTGCCTTCAACTGGTCACGCTGGCAAAGTGACTCCCATGATTGAGACTGCTGCAGGACTGAGCCCTGCCTACTCCACAGAGCATTTTTTAAAATTTACATGTATCTAAACCCTTAAAAATGTAAACCAGTTGTGACCGCCTGGCATCCTGTGAGTTTAATGCGGAGTTTTGTCTGCACAAGGAACAATCCCTTTGTTAGATCAGAACATGCTGAATTTAATCTCAGAATGAATTTTTATGGCCAAGACATAACCCACCCTTGAGAAGAAGGAGTTTATAATGGAAAGGCTGACACAATCTGAATTACAGAGCTATAAATGACAGCACTCTAATCATTCCATTAAAATGACCAGTCACTTCAAACAAAGGGGTGCTTGATCCGAAGCTGTTGTAGCAGGTGGAAGGATCCTCCATTGACTTCAAAGGTCTTTGGATCAGGCCCAGATTGTTCATGTATTTCATCTATTTTATATTTATTTCAAGCCCTATTCAGCTAGACATTTAAACACGTGCTAAATATTTATTGTTTGTGCAACCTGGAACTAATCTCAAATTTCAAATTAGGCCTGAGTGTAAGAAACTATTTTGCCAACTGGTACTCAGATGGGCTGGTTTAAAGAGGCTCTTTCTTGAATTTGATATCATATTTTAGTAACCTTTTTGGTGTTACCCGGATTGCTTTAATGCAGTTGTCACCTTTTGTTAAAGCACATACTGACAACGCAGTGCAGTGATTTTAACTGTGTGGATTTCTTTTTTAGAAAAACTCTCCAGTTATTTGGGGTTTCATTTTCATTTTCATTTTTTTTTTTTCATGTTTGGGGAAGAAGAAAAGACACAAAAAAATAGAGAGAAAATTGAAGGTTGAAAATTATTGGGTTTCAGGAAAAAATATTTTTGGCAATGAAATCAGCAAAGCAAGTAGGGTTTTTGAATAGTGAAGCTCACCAACTAAGCCAGGGAATAAAACTGAACTGAGCTCTGAAACTTTACCTTCCTTTAATTATACAGGTGACATTTCAGACATTTAGTCTGATTTTTTTGCATCTGCATATTGAAAACACCCTTTTAAAAATACTTAAAAAAATAGCTGCTACAGAACATTTATTTAGTGAAAAGTAAATCTTATAAAAATTCAATTGCAAAGTAGTTAAGGTATTTGAATTTTTTTTAAAGAAAAGAATCCCAAGAAAGAAAGTATTTGATGGCTAATAATCTCATTTCAATATAATAGGACCTTTCTTTTGCAAAGAGCAAGACAGGTTAAAAGATATAATTATGACTTTGCAAACTCTCCCAAGTGCTACGAGATCATCTGACAGTTCTGATCCCGGGCTCAGCTCTCAAAGGGGAAAAGTCTTTGTCTAGTTAGAGAGTTAAAGAGACAGGATCCCTATTCCACCCTCTGCCTACATTGCAATTTAACTGTCAAAAAAATCCAAGCCGCAAAATTGTCTTATTCCAACACAGCGCAAGAAAAGAGAGAGAGGTTTGAAACTGACCTGTCAAAAGCACCCTGTTTAAAAATGTATAATATATTTTAAATATTTTTTTCCGGAGGTACTTAAAGGTTAAAGATGTGCCAAAGAAGTAGAATGGATTTTTCCCCCTTCACTAAAGCTTTTTAAAACAATTAAAACAAAAAAAAAATCATTTCAAAATTAGGGATCATCAGTGTAAAAAATCCCCTGAAGATCAAAAGGAACACATTAGAATCACATTAATTCTGATTAAAAAAAAAAAGAGAATAAATCCCCTTTTTCAATGGAAAGAGAAACTTTGAGGACATTTAAATAGTGTTTTCATTGTCAGAATTTACAAGAAGGTGGAGCAGAGTGTCTGGAAGAGATGAAGACCAAGGCAAGCCCTGAGCCACTCGGAAAGACACGGGCTGCTGTTGACAGACTCCTCGATATTCCTGGGCTCTTTAAAGCTTTGCTTTTTTAATGTTTCAAAATAGTGAAAGGAGGAGGGGAAAATATTTTTCCCAAGTAACCAAACAAAAGAAGCCATTTCTTAAGGGGGGTTTCCAAGGAGCCACAAACAAACAATTCCCAATCATTTTTTTACCAAATATAGATGGCAAACAGACAGCTGGACATGACCAAAGGCTTTCGCACAGTGCCACCCGCCTGGCATTTTGCAGTGCCACGGGCACGGGGCGTTGCACCGCACCAGATCCCATCGGGCGTACTGCAGCAGCACGTCCCTTGCTCAGCACCACCTCAACAGGATCAGGCCTCAACGTGTGTTAGCAAAGGCAGTGGGAGCCTGGGGGCTGCAGAAATGCTGGACTGGGATCTGCAGGCGTGCGAGCTGTTTCTCTCTTACAGCAGGCAATGTGTTCCCCTAAGCAGGGGCCAAATCTCCCTATTATTCCTCCTGCTGCAAGTCACGAGTGAGCCCTTCGTAAATCAGGAGACAATTCCTTGGAGACAACAGTTTCCCCACCTTACAGAAACCAAGTGCAAGTGAGCTGAGATCCATCCCTCCACCTCCACCAAGCCCCAGCCAATGCCCCAACAAACAGGAGCACCTGGGAGGGCTCTCACACCACCAGCCTCTTCGCAGCCTTTATTTGCTGCAGGGGCTTGTCCTCCAAGGAGTCAGCTGGGTTTTCCTCCCTCCTAATCAGCAAATTGTAACCTGCTCCTTCCCATATACGGCTTGACTGATGGCCCTGCCGTATGTCTGGCAGGGGCACAGGCCAAGCTCTTTCACATACGTGACTGCATGCACCCAGCACGAATGGAGAGCCAAGGGAAAGGCAGAGCCAGGGAAGAGAGATCTGTAGCTTTTGGATAAAGGGGCTGCAAAATAACATCCCTCCCTGTCCCTCTTTGGCATTTTGGACCTTTCCCACACACAAGTCTCTTAAAACTGTTCCCTCTGGGATTCTTGGGTCCCAAACCCAACAAGAAAAATGGAAATCTGCTTTGGGCTCTGCACCTGGTCCTTCTAACCAAAGGCTGACACAGAGGGGTAGCAACCTGTCTTATCCTCAATGTCACAAGCTAAAATCTTTCTAGGACTGAGATCCAAAGGACACACATACCACCTACCCCAAGGAGCTCCTGAAATAACTCACAGAAGGAGATGAAAACAGTCCTAAGTGAGCAGCCCTGCAGGATTGGGCTGGACACACAGCCTGGTCTTCTTGGAGACATCAGCCTCTTGGTCTTGAGCTTAATTCCTAACGCTGGAGGGGCAGAGCCCCGCACAACACTCCACGCTGGCTGCCTGCGGCTGGCAGCTTGAGTCTACAGCCAAAGTCAGCAGGGATTCTTCTCTAGAGAACAAGACGTGGCCTCTTGGGTGCCTCTCTGGAGCTGGGCAGGGAGCATCCACGTTTACTTGGGCAAAACTGAATGATTTCATTGCCATGCACCAACGGACTCCTGACCAGAACAGCTCCATCAGGAACCTGCCTGGTTTCTTGCCTTCCAGTGGGTTTCCAGGGCCTGCTGGCGCAGGACTGCTCTGCTGGGTGGGCTGGCCCGGGAGAGCAGCACTGGGCATCCCAGCTCCCTTTGCTGGGGTTTTGGGGTACGGGAGGTTGGGGAGCTGTGGCTGAGTGGGGAGCTCAGAGCCAGAGCTGCAGGGCTCTAATCCCTCCTGAAATTCTGTAAATCATCTTTTGAGATGCTCTTTTCTGATGGAAATATCAAAACCAGTATTTTCCTTTCAATTTCTGTTTGGTTATTGAGAATTTTAGCATTTTCTACTCTCATGGAAATTCCAGCTCTCCAAACTGCTTCTGGGGTCGGTTACTTCTCTGGTCAGGATGTCATCACTGCACTGCGTCTCTGACACATAAGGACCAGAAGACAGCAAAAATGCTAAGAAAAATGTAGGGAAAGTGCTTTATCCAAAATTTTGTGGTAGTGGAAGCCTGGCAGCTGCGTGTTGTTGGAAAAGAAGTGACAAAAGTATACCCAAAACACAAAATTAAATATATCTAGGAGTTGTTGTTATCCTTGCTTTACAGATGACGGAGGAAACTGGGAACAGGCAGGTAAGTGACTGACCTGAGATCACTCAGGCAGCCTGTCGCAGAGAGCACTGAACTCACAGTGCAAAGCCTCCCCTGCCAAGAAGCAGTGCTCACACACAGACTTGCATCGCCTGCCTGAGCGCTGTGCAGCTGGGCTGACGCCATAGATTTAAAATGCTTTATACTTATTTATTTAGATTTATGCAAACGTCAGGGCCATAGACTCCAGGCATCCTTGGCATACCCAATAAATACGTCCTAAATGGTATCAATACTATCCAAGATAACACGGGACGAGCAAGACGAATGGCATAAAAAAAACAACCTACCCCCAGCACTCCCCCAGCCAAATTTTCTCCCTTTCCAGCCCTCTTCAACCTGCCATTTCCAGGTGGTTGGTGAAATAGATGAGCTTTACAACAGCACTGAATGTCACCATCAGACACAGGGAACTCCGGAACGGGGTAAAACAGCAGCTGTGTATTGGTGCTTATCTTCAATACTTTAATATATATAAAACTCTGGAAAATCACAGTGTGACCAAACTAAAAAAATGGGGGTGGGGAACCTTGTTAAAGCATCCTTGCAAATTGATTTTAAGACTTGCTTATCTCCTGCTGCAGTAGCCTGCATTAGAAAATGTGTCAACACAGTTCTGTGTTTCCACAGGACCTGCAGGGTGACCAGGCTTTAAGTATTACTCACTGAAAATTAAAGCCAAACTGGACTTCTGCCCTAGGAAACTCGCCAGATTTCTGCTCTTAAAGGAATGATAAGCCTTTGGGATGTTGCTCTTCTGACTGTGCAAAATCAGGGTCAAGTCTGGGATAAGAGCGCCTCATTAAATAGCTCCAATCCTACCTCCCTTAAATCTGGAGGGAAGTCTTCCTCTAAGAGCAGGACCAGGAGCCACCAGCAAGATGAAGGTGTGCTCCTCACAGCCCAAATGGATCATTCAAAGACAACAGGCTTTTTGGAAGGTATTCCTTTCATGCTTGTTGCTCATAAGAAAGAAAGCCTTCCCAGTCCTTTCCATCAAGTTCTCTGGTGTAAAATTCTCTGAGAGTTTGCCTCAGTCATTCACGAGATGAGATGATCTCATGGGGTCCTACTCGAGAGCAGGATCTGGGTTCTCCTTGGAAGTACTGTATGCTAAAGCTGGCTTCCTCAAGCCATTGGAAAGCTGCCATGATTCCATCCACACACGAACCAAAACCCATCTGCTTTGCCCATCTCCCTTTTAGCCCAACCTGTTCTCCAACTCGTCTTTTCTTGCTTGAGAGCAGTTCGGAAGGATTTGTGCTTCTGTGTTACAGACAGCCTAGCTGCTTGCTTATGACAGCACCCAGAGTGCTGCAGGTGTCCAAAGGGATTTCCTGCAGTGAAAATCATGGATGTTGTTCTGAGGAGACGCAGATAGTGGGAAGTAAGACACTGTGAGTGTCACCTGGTGAGAAAACAGTACAGAGTGGCAAAGAGCCATGGCACACACCGATTCAACACGTGTTAAGTGGGTAGCAGGAGCAGCAATGTACGCACAAAAGAAAAGAGGAAGTCAGCAGGCATAACCTGATAAAATCACACAAGACCTGTACTTGAGTTTACCATTTTCTCCTCATCACCTTCCTCCCTCCCTATTGCTGCAGAAGCCACCCCCATCTGAACACCCCCAAAGCCCATTTCCAACCGGCGCACCCCTTACTGGCCAATTCAAACCAAAGGCCATGGTTAGTGCTAACAGCTTTGCCAGAATTTTCCCTTATACAGGGGAAATTTGCAGGTGGCGTGGTGCTGACTTTACACAGCAGAGCGCAGCTCTACAGAAGCAGAGTGCCTGTCCTGAGAGCAATGCTTCACCATCAAATGAGACAATTTCAGCTGAGCTGCGAGCTGAGCTGCCTTCAGGCTGGGACAGGCTCAGGCGACGTCCCCACTCTGCAGTCGGTCCCCCCTCAGCGCGCAGCACACGTTTTGGTTTGATTGATTTTGTAATTGCTCGTTTAATTGAACAGTTACAGCAACACTATCAGGAAAAGGTTTCAGGGCTGGGAAGGGGGGTGGGAGGGTGTGGGGGTGGAAGGGGAATTGGAGCTGGGGAAAGCGCAAAATGGGTTTTTCCCTTTCTCTCAAGATGAAAACAGAGAGAAGAGGTGGGGAGTTGAGTTCCCTTTAGCAAGCACTGAGGAGGAGGAGAGCTGAAAACAATAAATTGTGAAAAGAGAAGGAGAAAAATTAGAAGTGGGTTGAAAAGTGTGGCAGGGCCAGAGGGTCTCAGGGACTGCTTAGCCTCTAACTGACATCCTCTTCCTGCTAGCTGTGAATGCTGGCATGAGGAAAATGGGCCACAGAGAAGGAAAGTTGGGAAGCTGTGTGGGCTGGAAGTGGGGGAGCAAGCAGCAGCAGATGCCTGTCTGCCTAAACAAGAGGCACATGAGCAACAAGGAGAGACAGGGAAAGACGTACCTGTGGTGGTGAAAAGAGTGTACGAAAGCAAAACAGATGTGTATAGCAAGATCTACATTTCAAAGACGTGCAAGGACAGAGGTGTATGAACCCACCGGACAAGCAACTGAAGTCTACAGATAGATGTATGTAAGGGGTGTGTGTGGCATATCCTTGTACGAGAGAAACCTCAAGGGAATGGGAGAATGGAGTCTATAGGAAAGTTGGGATGCACATGAGTGAAAGGAGAGTGCACATATAGGAAAGGAAAGCGAGAAAAATAGGGAAAGATATGGACGGACACCTCTGCAGAAGCAGGTGAGTGTGAGAGAAATCAGGGCACATGACAGTCAGTTTTATCAGTCTGTCTGCTCTTGGATACGCTCTGCTATCATACTGTGATTTGAGGTTGCCATTTCTTTGCACACCTGGTGCCATGTTGCTTTTCATGTCTGGGGCCGTGTGGGCACTGCTTGCACGTGTCTGTGCACTTTTTAGTCTTTCTGCCTCTGATCTGCATACACTGCCTGGGTGGGTTTCCCAAGGAGGTGAACAGCCTCTAATTGTTGGCACAGTGGGTGTTTGCATCACTCTTAATAGTGTTTGTGTACACCCGTGTGAAGGGGTGTGTGTGGACATGTGTGTAAATCAACTGCATGCCCATCTGTGCGGTGCGCATTGTGCACCTCCACTTCCAGTAGTCCAGATGTGGCAGTGTCACTGTGCCCCTCTGTGTTATGCATGTGTCTGAGCGAAGGAGCACGAGCTCGTTGGGTGTGTGTCAGGAAAAGGACAGGAGAATCCAGACAGGGTCAGGGGGGAAGGTGCACACAGAGGCCATGGTGCAGCTCCAAAGCAAAGGAGATCAGGTTTCAGGAGAGCCTGGAGCTAGGGCTGGAGGGGGACAGGAGGTGGGCTTTGCTGCCTGCATTCCCTGGCAGGCAGCACAAGGCAGGTTTAAAGAATATCCTTCCATTTAGGAGTTTGTTTATTATTCTTAACTAAGCAGCTCAGACAGGCAAGCCGGCAGCACCATATCCACACTGACTTCCCAGGAAGGCAGGGAAGGGAGGGACAGGAAGGCAGATTTCCAGGCTATGGGACAAAGGGATTTATGTACCGCTGGGCCAGGGAAGGGGGCAAGGCTGCTTTGCCAACTATTTAGAAAGGGGGTGGAAGACAGTCAGCTTTGGGATGTTGGAGTGGAAGCTGGGTGGGGTACAGCTGGGGTATGGCAAACTGGTTCATGCTGTTCCAAAACCCAGCAGCACTTTTCAGTTAACTGTTACTTTTACACTCAGGAACTTCAGGCAAACTTCCTGAGAACCAGCAGCAGAGACTCAGGTGTATCTTCTAGGGAGAAGTGATCTCCTCTCTCTCCTGCTAAAATCCAGCCGGGAGTCACAGGGCACCAAGATATTTGTGGTGACAGGAATTCCCTCACCTTGCAAGTGTGTCCATAGCAGGGAGTCAGTGCAAGTCTCTCAGCTCTGTGTTTTTGGTTGTCCGGCCCATCTAGCAATTTTTCAGCTACTGCAGTGATGTCCAAGAACACAGAAACCTACACAGAAAGGAGAGACATTATTGGTGTGCATTTCTCATGGGGAGACACCATACGTATCTGTGGGTTTCCTTGACATGATGGAGGAGGGAGAAGTTCTGCATGTCTATACAGAGAGTGAGATACACAGGAATATTTTCCTGCATACTGCTTTTGCATGCACACCAGCTCAGCTAAACATTGTCCATACGTGCAAAGATACACAGACCAGCATTTTGCAGCCAGCACCTTCCACGTCTCTGGACTCTAGTGTGCAAGACAGATTCAGGCAGTGGAGCATCCATCCCTCTGCAGTGCACCAGCACACACCAAACCTACTCCATGTGCGAACGGCAGAGTTAGTGTCCTTGCAGCTCAGAGGCCAGGACTGCAAGGGAGGGAGTATCGTTGCCATTTGCGGAGTGCTGATGTGTGTGCTCACACTGTCATGAAAATGAGGTCAGGGAAGGTCATTCAGTTCAACAGTATAAATCAAGGAGGAAAGTAGAGTAGAAGCCTGTGAATTCTCCGGAGATCTCACTGGTGGGGGGTGGCCAGAGGGAGCGGAGGAGCAGCTAATGAGGCCGAGAATGCCACACACGGGCGAAGAAGAAAATAACGGTGAATGAAAGCAGCCAAACGGCGGCAGCCAAAACAGAAGGCAGGAAAGCCCAGCCTCAGGTCCTTTATCCTGCGCTATAACCAAAGCTTCATGTTAACTTGCAGGATTATTCTGCCAGAGCAGGCAGAGAGGCTCCACACCCTACAGTCCCAACCCGCTGACAGGAAACCTTTCACTGGAAACTTGCTTGCGTTTGGTGCAAAATGTCTCACTTCTGTTAGCAATTTGTTCCCCATCACAAGCATTCCTGGGAGAAGTTTGGCGGGGGTAGGAAACGGGCCAGGAGGGCTGTGTGCAGGGCGCTTCCACCTGGCGACCTGGTTAATAACACAATGGAGCAGACAGCCGGCCTTTCACCGCCTTTCGCTCTCCTCCATGTCCCTCATTCTACCTTTCACCACCTCCCGCTCCATTTCTCTCCTTTCTCCTCCCTTTTGCCAGGCTCCTCTTCCCTCTCCAGTTTCTCTCTCTTCTCTCCTTCCCCTTTTCTTACATCCTTTTCTTTTTCTGCTGCTATCGGCTCTTTGCACATTTGGACCTCGCTCTCCCCCACCTGCAGGCCTCCCAAACTCCTCACCTGTGCCCCACCGCACTCTGAGGTATGGCGGAGCTCTGTGCTTTCTCCTTGGGCTGGGTCTGAGGCTCCAAAGTGCTTTTTGTGATCGGTTCCCCCCCAGAGCTCCCTGGACAGAAGTCTCCCTCTTCCCTTCCCCCCTGCTTTCTCTCCCTCACATAATATTTTCCATATGAAGAAACCTTCCTGAAGCCGCACACTGCCCTCTCAGCGAGTCTTAGGCGGGTTAGAGGAGACCCTGGGAGCCTTTAATCCTCTCTCTCTCGCTTGCTTTCATCCTCAGCCACAGCTGGACGCCCCATTGATGTGGAACAGACCAAACACCAGGCCTCTCACTAAGCTGCTGCTGTGGGGCCTCTTCTCCTTTAGAGCCGTGCCGAGCCCATGGCCCATGCCCTGCTCACAGAGTGCCTGTCCCGCGTGCCCTGCAGCCCCTGCCCGCACACGGCCAGCGCCAGGCTCTGCCGCCGCCTCCCCTAGCCAGGCTCCTGTTCTCACTGCTGGCTACACCCACCATTTCCCTGGGCCACCTCCCACTGGTCTGTTACAAGACAAGCCCTCATCTTCTCCCTCATCCCAGCGCTCTCCTTTCCCAGGATTATTTAGCATCAGTTCCCACTGCCTTGCATCCCTGCAGAGCATCAGGCCTGGATGAGGATGAAGTATGCATTTCTGTTTCCCTGCTGAAGAAGCAACTGGTGATGGTGTCCCCTGGCAGGGCCTGGCAGGCTCCACTGTCTCTGACAGAAAAGGCCTTAGGACTGCAGCCTGCTTACAATTTTGGGAAAAGGGGTCTTTGGCTGTCTCTTTGAGATGTCCCTTTGGGCACGCTGCAGAGTAAAGCAACAATTTACAGCTTCTCTTTAAAATTTTGCAGCATGCACAAGACAGGTTCACGCAGACACCTGCATCCCAGAGCCAGGGGAACCTGCGGAGTGACAAGGTGCCGTGCCAGGCCACATCCCACCGCCCAAAGCACCCACCCCGGCCTCGTCCTTGTGCTGGGCAGGCAGCCCTGTGGTGCAAAGCACCCTCGAGCAGTAGTCTCAGGCTGCAGCGTGGTCCCACACCCCACCGAATGCTCCACAGCAGGACGGGGTGCGCGCCTGCCTGCACCCCGTGCTGGGCACAGGCACCTGTCCGCTGCCAGTGGTGCGGCACCCAGCTCTAGGCACCGCACAGACTGCTACCTGAGCGGAGCGCTTCATTTTCACGCCGACCGTGGGGCGTACAGAGGCACCGCGAAGGCCAGCACATCACCCTGCTGCAGTGCTGCAGGCAGCCGGCGAGCAGCGGCGGCACTCGGCCGCCGAAGCCCCGCGACCTGCGGAGCCCCCCGCGGCAGGACGCGGTGCCCGCGGCCCGGCCCCGTTCCTGATCTCCCTCTGCCNGCCGGCCGGCAGCGCCCGGCGAGCAGCTACGCCCGGGCAGGGAAACCTCGCCCGGAGGCAGCCGCCGCCCGGCCACCCGCAGTCCAGGAAGCGCCGCGGCCCCCAGGAGGTTGCTGCGGGCTTGGTGGCAACGAGAGTAAGCGAGCAGAAAGGGAGAGTTTCTGTGGAAGGCAACAGAAGTGCAAGGCTTCGTCTTTGATTGGATGCGAAAGCTCAGAGGAAACTTCAGGGGGCCCTGGGGATGCCAAGTAGATTGGCAGAAAAGAGGCGGATTGATGAGAGAGTTCAAAGAACAAAAACGATCCACGCTGTCAGAAACACAACCTGGGAGGGAAAATTAAAAGAATTGGGGACAGTTAGTCTGGAGTGGAGAGACTGAGGGGAGGCATGGCAGGAGTCCCCGCACACAAAGCAAGAGAAAGGGCATCATCTGTTCTCCGTGTTCACGGCAGATACCGACAGCAGAGAGGCGTTTTAAGTAGCAGGGAGACTCAGACGTTAGGAAAAGCTTTCAAAACAGGATGGTGCAGCACTGGAATAAGTCACCAGCAGAATGCTGCAACCTAAACTAGTTAAACAGATCTTCAGAAACGACACAGGAGGAGTTGATCCACTGTGTGTCACTGGGGTACGTTAAGTGACCTCCTGAGATCACACTCATCTCATTTTCTGCACTGCTGTGATTAAAATCCATACTGATCCTCTGTCAGAGATGCAGCAAGAGGACCAACGTCATTATGTCCTTGCTATTCCTTGGTGACCAACACGCTAAGTCCTGCACAGACATCTCATGACCTGTCTTGTCCCAGAGAGCTTCTCTGCTCCAAGATGGGACCTCCACCGGGCATGGCAAACGCAGACGCAACGCCTCATCCGTTCCCACAGCACGGCGGCACAGTTCTCGGCTCACTTTGTAGACAATCAGTTGCAGAAACTGAACTAATTGCAGACTCTTGGGATTTGTTCGTAAGAGAACCAGTGCATTCCCCCTTCTTGTTATTGAGCATCAAGTGCCTGATGAGAGAGGGATTTGGGGAAAAGACAATGTGAAGATATGTAGCACAAAATTATTAGCCAGAATGTATTGTTAATAAGCTGCTTATTCATATAATTAGAAATTATTTGCAGCCAGGGTGTCAGTACAGTCTTTCTGCACTGCTCTGATGGAGCAAGGCAGGTAGGTACTGGCCCAGGGGAGACCGCTGCGAGCACATCTGCTGGCGGGAAGGCAGAGGAATTTACTGCCACTTTATTTCTTTATTGTCGCTGTCTTGAAGGGCAGAGAAAGGCACAGTGATTTTAAGGGGAGGGAATCTGCCAAGCCACACTGGCAGGAGCAATGTTTCCCACTATGGCAAGCACAAGGTGTCCGGGGAACAGTGGAAGGACAGTCCCTCTCCAGTGTCCCTACAACAGCCAGAATGAGAGTAAGGCCAAGAAAACCTGGAGTCACAACAAGTAAGACCTGCCACTGCTTGTGCTTCCCACGGCAGCCATCCGAGGTGCAGACGGCTGTGGAAGGGCTGAGCCCATCCCAGAGGCACAACAGCCGTGGCCAAAGAGAGACTTTGGTTGTGGCTATGTGCGCCTTGTGGCCTGACAACTGAACTGGAGACTTCCACAGGTGGATCTGCTCAGCTTGAGGAGAGCTGGCTGTGTCCCAATTTCCAGGAGGCAGAGTTCCTTGGGGAGGCCAAGGAAAAAGAGGGGGAAAGCTTCAGAAGCCATTCCCCATTCCCTCCATCAGCTCTGCCTGGCAGGTGCACAAACACACGCATATGGCACTGCACCACGCCACATCTTCCTCCTTCCTACCCCTCCACTGGGCTTGAAGCCAGGCCTGCGAAGCACCAAGGTCCAGAATCAGCCACACGGGTGTTTATGTGCCTCCAAAACCTGAGACATTTCTCCATTCATAAAGCTGGCTGCAAGGCATGTCCTATGAGGAAAGGCTGAGGACACAGGTTGTCTAGTCTGGAGAAGAGAGGGCTCAGAGGCAACCTCCCTGCACTCTGCAACTTCCTGAGGAAGGGAAAAGGAGAGGGAGGTGCACACTCTGCGCCCTGGTAAGTGATGGCAGGACGCACAGGAACAGCACAAAGCTGCACCAGGGGAGGTGCAGACTGGACATTACGAAAAACGTCTTTACCATGAGGGTGGTCAGACGCTGCAACAGGCTTCCTAGCAAGGTGGTTGATGCCCATGCCTGTCATTTGGACAATGCCCTCAATAACACGCTTTAACTTTTTGCTAGCCCTGAATTGCTCAGGCAGTTGGACTTGATGATCTTTGTGGGTCCCTTCCAACTGAACTATTCTATTATTCTGAGGCCAAGGGCTGTCTGATTTTAATGATGTTGCTAGTGCAAGTGTAAGCACTCTTTCTGAGTCTGTCCCAGGGGTCTTTCAGGGACAACAGCTTGTTCTTGAATTCTAACACCTGTCTTCTGAACTGGCCAAATTCTGTTGATACAAATAATTTAATTGGCAAGTATGAATTTGGTTGTTGAACTGTAGTGAAGGACTTCTGCACTAAGCCAAGAGGTAAGCCAGAAAGCTCAGCCACTTCCTCTAGCAGTGCCAGTGTGGGATAGGAAGGTACAGAGAAACTTGGGACACCGTGGGAAAAGAAGTTGCTAAAGGAGAGGCAGAGAGAGCAGGCAGTGTGTGAGGTACACAGGACATTCTCATTTTTCCTGAAACATTGAGACTAAGTTGTCTGTTTCCAAGAGTGATTATTTCTTTCTATGGAAAATGTGGGGCGTTTTGTAGATTTCTGCCTCAATTTCTCTGCTTTCCAGTGTTTTGTATTACCTTCTCCCAGGTTACTAAGGAATCACAATAGTCATAGTAGGTCACATCACAGGTCTACCAACAGTGGCTGAAGCAGATAATTAATTAGGAATGAGTATAAAAACAGAGAAGCACAAAGAAACAGCCATCCAGAATACTCTCCTAGCCTCCAGCAATTCCCTGGAGAGGGTATTTTTGTTATAAAAGCAGTGACTAAATTCCTTTATCTCTTTAATTCATCTACTTCTTCTCCTAGCACATAAAAACTTCTGTTATATGAACATCCTGTGGCAGTGAGCTCCACACTTTACGCATGCATGAAAAATTTCCTTTTCTCCTCGTACCCTAGCTAGTGACTTGCTTCTTCCAATACAATGAATTATTGCTCCTGTTCTCTCTCTCCCTGCTATTCCTGATTTTATAGACTCCCGCATTATCACCCCTGTCATTTCCTTTCCAAAAAGTCCTTTTAGCCGTTTCTGTACATAAGGTGCCACCCCAGATCTTTCTGTCTTAGCTGTTTTTCTCTGATCACCAACTTAGCTGACTAATTCAGAGCGGACTCCTTACATTTGTATTACAATAAGCTTTGATTTATTTGGGGGCATAGTTATATTATTCTAAATTTTTTTTCAGAAGGACAAAATATTCAGAATATTTTTTACTTAGTATCCCAGGTCAATTTGACTCTCCTGTAGCTAAAATGTCTGTGGACTGGATAATAATACTGTGCTTATTCTAACAGTGGGAAACTGATGTAATTGGATGTCTTATCTGGACCTTACTAAACAGTTTGACCTTTTCCAGAAACCCAAGGATACGCAACTAGGGAGATGGAGACTCTCTCTGCTGAGTGTCCATACAATGTGCAAGATTACAAGGCTGTGCAGAAAGCCTGGTGCAAAAAAACACATGGGAAAGAGTGTGCTGTCTCGGCCAGTTAAGAAAAGACGAGCAGTCCCTATGAGAATAACACTCAAAAAGGAAGATACACTTTATATACTTATATACTACACTTTTATATGCAGATAAATGATGACATCCAGAAGGGAATTCTCAACATCACCACGGAAAAGCTCACAGTATCACAGTGCAAGATGCTGGAGAGTGCGCTCTGTATGATCACTCCTGGCTCTTTCGAGTATAGGAAATCAAGCTGGCTGTTTTCATAGGTAAGTGCTTTTTCTTTTTTCTTAATTGGAGAAATTCCTTTCTCTCATTTTCCTTGCAGAAGAACTCACTTCCCAGGCTTCTTGCCCCACCTGCTCCACCCATTCTCTTCTCTCTGTACTCCACAGTCCATCTTATCTACTAGGCTGCTCCTGACCGCCAGTTCGCTTACCACATCATCTCCAGTTCCTGAATCATACAGAAAAGGAACATGCAGAGCTAGGAGGGCCTGTATAGCTTTGCATTTTCACAGTCAGCTAAGAGTCAGCCAGGTCAGGAGCTGCTTTGAATGGCTTATTTCAATATTTCTGTTGTTTTCCCTGTACTTAAAATCACCTCAGCCGTGTCTATAGAGACATCACTGTCAATACACCACCTCAGCAGCTGCACACCTGATGGTCCATACAATTTCACTTTGTTTCCTGTCACGAGCAAAGGTCAATCTTTCCTCTGAATGTATTTTATTTGCAGGTGAAACAGCAAACATCTTTTTCTTCTGCTTCTCCAAAGACTCCTTTAACACCACTGAAAAAACTGTCAGTAATGAGGAAGAGACAAAACAATACAGGTGAGGTGTCCCCTGCTGCCCCGTAAAGGGGGCAGCATGGGCCAGTCCGAGCACCAAAGGGTAGAAAAGGACAGGAATGTCTGCTTTTTCCCTAAGCAACAAAAGATTCTCTCTTGTTTATCAGCAAAACAACTGAATATGAGGGAAACTGGTAATGTATCTCACAGCTGCAAAATTTCCTCACAAAGTCCTTCACCAAAAAGAGCCTAAAAAGCTGTAACATTACGAGGCAAAAAAAAAAAACAACAACATTTCTCAGACTAGAAAGTGGCAAGCAAAACAGAAAAGACAAACTTACTTCACCACATGTGGGAAAAGAAATGCCTAACACTGCACACACAGCCCTGACCTCACTGCCACCATGGCTTCCAGGGGACTTTCCAGCAAGAGCCTGGGCAGGGGGCACCTGCGGAGCCCAGACAGAACGGCTAGGCCAGGGCAAAGGACCTGCTCCGTCTCCCATGCCTCGCGACAGCCAAAGGAGCACCCCGTTGCCACCACCATGAGGGCAGAGCGTGACAACGGCCAAGCCAGAGCAGCAGAGGGCCTCTCCCGTCAGGATGGGCTGAGCTCTGCTCTCAGCCACTTCCCCAAATGCACCCTGAAATTATCTTGGTATCGGTCTCATTGCAAAACATGGTGAAGGATTTCCGTGGGAAGGCAAGACCTCAGGCACTTCCTCCAGCAGCGTCAGTGGGACGCAGGAGGGCTCACAGGGCACACGCGTTGCAACGGGGCACGTTGGGCAGCCCCCGGCAATGTCCCTGCCCTGCGCTTGGGGAGGCCATGGAGCTGAGAGTCCTCCTCCTGCTGCCGCTCTGCTTCCCAGGTAAGAGGAGGGCTGGGCATGCCTGGAGCTTCCCTGGGACACCCTTCCCCAGTCCCACTGCCTGCAGAGCCCTGCAGCGGCGGGGAACCCAAACCGACAGCACCCGCAGCTGGGGAACTCGCGGAAGGGAAGGGAAGGGAAGGGGCAGCCCCAGCTCCCACCACCCCGCATCTGGCTCCTCCAGGCTCCCAGGCCAAGCCACCCTGTGGGCACGGAGCGGCGGCCTCCAAAGCAGCCCCGCGCCTCCCCCATCGGCATCTCCCACCACGCTGCCCGGCCCCGCTCAGCCGCCCCCACCAGCGCTTGCCTAGGATCACCCAGTCCCGGTGCACAAAGCCTTGGGAGCAGGGATTGCCCTGGGGGGGAGCCTGGGCAGCCTGCACCCAGCACAGCTTCGCGCCCCGGAGTCGCTGGGCCTCCTCGAGGATGCAGCTCGCAGGAGCTGCAGGCTGATGGGAAAAGCTCGGGGGCTGCTCCCCACTCCCCTGCAACAAGGGGCAGTAACAACGGGGCTGGGCTGCTGCGGCAGCTCCCAACACTGCGCCACGCACGCGTCCGTTTACGCTTGAAGGTCAAACACCTCCAGCACCTGAATGTAAGCAAGTTTTACACCAAAGACGCTGGCTTTTAAAACACAGTTGCAGTCCCAGGTCAAATCCCAACACTTCCCAGCAGAACCCAAGCTTCCCACTTCCAGGCAGGTCACCGTAGTGGGGGAACGAGTCTCGCTTTCTGGAGTTCCTGCAGCCACAAGCGCCCACGGGGGAAGCCTGGAGGCAGAGTCTGCCTGTGTCTGTCGGGAGCCTGGGGCAGCCCTGCATCAGCTCCCCTCACCCTCACCACATCTGCTATCTGCAGGTCTCCAAGCCCAACCACCTGATGCTGAGCTGAGCCAACGGGAGGGAAGCACTCTCTCCATCCCGTGCCCTTACCCACCACAGCTCGACCACCAGCAAGTGAAAGCCTGGTGCCGCGTGGCAAGTGGAACGTGTCAGCTTGTAGCAGTGACGATCGCCTCAACACAGTACTCGTACACAGACAGGGCCAGACAGGGGCACGTTACCATACAGGATGACCCCGCACGTGGGAATATGTCCATCACCATGACTAGCCTCCAGGTAGAGGACTCGGGCACGTATTCCTGCGCTTATGGTCACCGCTATGTTCCACTAAAGACGATCTCACTGAACGTTTTCAAGGGTGAGTACCTTTTCCCCACACAAACTCAAGTCTTGTCAGAAGGCAACATCATCGCTGCCCCGCTCCGTCCTCCCCTCACACACAGCGGGCGGCTTCCCCGACCCCCACGGCCCCCAGCCTCCCACCCTCGCTCACCGCCTTCCCTGCTCACAGAGCACGGCATGAAGGAGCCCCACAGACCCCGCTGGCCCTGCAGGCGCACGGCTCCCTCTGGCCCTGCCCAACGTCCCCCTGCCCTGGCTCACGGCCAGTCCGGCTGGGAGCTGCCCCAGGACGCAGCCTGGCCCACGTGCCCAGCTCGGGCCGGGAGGCAGGTGCCCTCGTGCCCACTGCTCACGGGTCAGCCACCACATTTGCTGTTTTGCAGAGTTACACAAGTGGGAGTTGGACAGTCTCTCTGTGCAGTGCCCGTACCGTGCCCTGGGCTATGACTGGGGAAGAAAAGCCTGGTACCGACTTGCAGGTCAGGCTCGGGGTGTGGTCGTGGTGAGCACAAGTTACCCTTCCACATGGGGAAACAGCAAAGCCCAGAACAACAGAGCCTCGATCCAGGACGACTTCCAGACAGGGACCATCACCATCACCATGGAGAAGCTGCGGGCACAGGACTCTGGCGTGTACTGGTGCGCGCTCTACATACCCAACGCATCCCCTCGAATCACCCGGATAATGGAGGTCAGGCTCTCTGTGGCCAAGAGTGAGTACCTGCTGGCAGACCTCGGCCTCACCTCCCCTGCTGGCTCTCCCTCCTGACCTGCGCCCCACCACCGAGAACCCCAGCGCTGCCCACGTGCAGCAGAGGCCCGCGTCTCTCTGTCTCTCTGTCTGCTGGCCACGCTGGCGGCTGCCCTGGAGCCCTGTGGACCCAAGGCCCCAGCCCTTCATGCCCTGCCTGCTCCCAGCACAGCCTCAGGGGAGGTTCCTGGGAGCTCCCACAAATGAGGCGGTCGGCACAGCTGCTTCCCACAGGGCTGACCCAGGGGCTCCAGGAGCAGCTGACGGCGAGTACTGGCCGGTAGGGAAACGGGGTTGTTTGTACATCCCAGACCCACCTTCCTGCTCTCCCCTCTAGTCTCTGTGCTGTCCAGCCTAGCGCACCTCCCGGTGGGGTGCATCTGGATGACTTTCCCTGCCCAAACCCCACATGATTTTACTTTCTCACAGTCTCCATGCCATGGAACAGCAACAGGGATCTGACCTCAACCACACGGATGTGCTGTGTTGCTTCTCTTCTACGGCAGAAACGCTGCAGTCCTCTTCACAGAGGTGTTTCTGTCACTCGTGCTCATGATACTACGTCTGTTCCTTTCAGGCAACTCATCCCTTGGCTTTCAAAGACTACTGAGACCTTCACATTTTGTTGCCACTCAGATTTAGACCCATATTTTAAAGATGTCTTACCTCTAGATTTTCTTTCAGTGTCATCTTTGAACAGTAAGTGACAGTATTTAGGCACCTGATTGTGGCCTGTCAGGAATTTGGCAGAGCAGCACCGAAGGGATATGGCAATCCAGAGGCCCAGAGGGGACGGCCTAATTCTCTAGGTGAACATCCTAACACGTGGGACTGAACGCACTCTAAGCGAGCAGGCTCCTGCACGCACAACCTCCCCTGGTACACTGAACCCGTCCTGCAAGCGATTCTCACAGCCCAGTCTTGCACCGACAATGCTCTTTGCTTACTTTTTGCAAGCTCCTATCTGCTTACGCACAGGGCTGTTAAATACCTCACTGCTACCTGAGGATCGCTGCCGGGGAGCTTTTCTGCCTGCACTTACAGCACTTCTGCCACGCTTTGGGGTGGGTACGCACAGCAGGGCTCCTCTTCAGCTCCTTGCCTCTCCCTCCCACCTTCTGGTCCTTACGTTGCTTTGCCTGCTCCCAGTAGGTCCTGATGACACAGGTCACAGCCCGGGCACCTTGTCTCTGCTGGGTGTCACAGCATGTCTGGACTGACAGCCATGGCAGCAGTGGCAGGGAAGCCTAGATAGTAAAGCCACAACAGCCCAGTAATGATTCTTCTCTTCATGTTTGTGATTGCAGTACCAGCTGCAACAACTTTGTCAGTTACTGCAGCCACAAGTCAAAAAAACCCTCCTGACAACAGCAAACGACCACGGTAAGGCCTGAAGAAAGTCTCTGAGCTTGAACACAGGCAAGAGTTATTGATGTCCTGTCCACGGTACACCTGTCCTCCTGGCGTGGGCAGTCTCTGGGCATTCCAAAGACTCCTGCTTACAGAGGAGTTGGAAATGACAGGCGTCCTTACAAAAGACAGCCCCTCCTCTTCCAGTTCCTGCCCAGCACTCTCAGCAGCAATAGAAACCCTCAGATTCTGTCCCAAATCCTGTCTTGACTTTGCTCATTCCTGGACATGAACAGTTAACAGTTAAATAGTCCTTGGTTGCTATTTCATCCTCCTGTTTACCAGGTTGTTAAATGTAAAGTATTTTCTTCCCCTTCGGATATCTGCCGTCACGAATACTATAGCAGTACCTAAGAGTACAATCACACATCATCTCCCAGTGTGCCAGGTGCAGGAAAACTCAGGAGGAAAAAGCAGCACCTGCTCCAGAGAGCCTGGAATTGTGCTCTGAACTTTGAATAGTGGTTTGTTTTAAAAGTACGGAGAATAGTTTAGGAAAAACTCAGAAGGCACAGCCACTTACAACAATTAAGACAGCATTCCTCCTTAAGAACCAGACCCTCCTTCCAAGTGCATAAAAACTATTCCTGCCTCTTTTTTGGTCAGCATTTGGTAACAGGCTGTGCCAGCATTATGCTGTGCTGCTATCTAACACTGGTAACTCCTTTGCTCTTCCTGCTTCAGCTCAGATGTAAACATCTTCATTATAATGTCTGTGGTCCTGTGCATCCTGTTCATCCTGGCACTTACCATCCTGATAAGACTGTGCATCAGGCAGCACAAGATGCTGAAGAGAAGAGGTATGTGGAAACTAGTAATGCCTCATTTTCTATTCTATACTAGACAGGGCCTTCTCTGACCATTATTTTTCCACTCCAAGCAAGCTTATTCACAACTCACACTGCCCTGGATAAGATAAGGCAGGTGCAGCCTGGGAAGCCTCAAGGGAAGCTCTTTGCTGTGATCTCCTCTCACCATAAGTCAAAGCCATGTTCCTGCAGACTCTGCACAGAGCACCTCCTAACATTTTAGAGAAGTAAATTGAGAGCAACGTGTTCACCAGATTCAGGGTAGATGGGTCCCATTGGCACACCCATTGCTTCAATGAATGAGCAATGCCAAAGCCTTCCCCAAAACTCCTGTAGCACAGACAATGCCCAGGCATTGTCATGAACTTCTCAACTTCTAACATCTGATTTTGGTTCTTTCCAAAGGTAACAGACAAGCAGAGGACACCTATGACAAACCACAGGACACAGCACAGGTAAGGAAAGTGATTGATTTCCCACACAGCACCTGAATCCCTTCCAACAGTCTGTGAGGAGCTGGCTGACCTACAGGATGAGGACTTTGGTGCTCATTTTTGGTTGTGAGCATGAGGGGGAGTAGTATTTAATGTCACCAGAGAAAGAAATGTTCCTAGATGGAGAGAAAGGGGGCAATGGAAGGAAATTCCACTGGAAAAAAACAAATAAAAACCACACACAGTGGAGCAGATTCTAGTAATCTCTGAGAAATGACTCGAAGACTAGAAAACAAGGTTAGAACATGAGGTTTTAACATGTATCAAGGAGAGGAGATGAAGGAAAGGGTTTTCTGTTTTTCCACCTCTGTCATGACCAAATGTAACTTTTTACACAACTTCTCCTTTCCCCCTGGAAGAATCTTGTTCCTTTGATAACAGCTGTGCCTTGGCACTGAATCATGCTGACAAGCGTTTACCCTTTCTTCTCATAGCTTGAGAGCACTGAAAGAATGGGAAGTCCCCAGGATGACAGCAAAGACCTAAAATATGCTACCCTGGACTTTAAATCCCAACTCAGCCCTGAGGAACCTCTCTACTGTAATGTTGAACCAAGTCAGGCTCCCGAGAAACCCAAAGATGAAAATGTGGAATATGCTATTATTGCATTCAAGCAGTTACTGACAAATGACAAAGGATGAAGCACAGAATCCCAAAACAATCCAGAAATGGGAGGAAAGAACTGGAATAGAAAGTGTGAATGGGGAGTAGAAAATGTGTGCGTGGACACTGGAAAGAGCTAAGGTTTTGCTGCCATGTGTATGTTGCCTATGCATTTCAAGACCTCCCTCCTATTAGGAGCCAGTAGAGAATTTTGTCACAAGTATGCAGATTCTCTCAGGTCGGAGAGAGGTGCTGAGCAGTTCTCAGGATCCCTTGCATATTTGCTTTTTTTGATTCTATTAAAATGCAGACTCTTTTGGAGAGGCAAGTGTGGAGGAGTGACCTTTTGAAAAAGAGCAGCCTTTGCCTGGCTGTGGATGGGTTTGGTATTTCAACTATATTCCCTGGTAGAAGCTCTATCCCACTCCTAAGGGTTCAGTTATTATGGCCAGGCAAACTTATTCAGTGTTGTAGGATAAAACTCTCACCTTGCTACCACTGGGTTCATTTGCCACTGGGTTTATTTGCCATGTAATAGGTGAGGGATATGAGCACTGCCTTATAGGAATAAGCAGAACCAGCATCTGCCTGAAGGCAAGTAGCTTGAGGGTATACTGCAACAAGCTGAAATGCTGCATTGCAAATTTTGCACACAGAGTTCTGCCACATGAATCTGAGCACCAGAAGGTCTCCTAGCTACAAAACAACAGTGACGCATATACACAATACATACACTCTTTTATACTTTATGCAAATCCCTTTATAGGCTAAACTTATCAGTCTGCTTAGGTAAGAAGTAAGATGGTAAGAAGCTTTCAAACTAAAGCTAAGTATCTAGCTGTCAATCAAGAAGTAGAGCATGCATGCTGGATTTGAGTGTAGGAGGGAATGAAGGTGATGTTACTACTGAGTGCAAGTACAAGCATCCCTTTATGAAGTGCGGAGGGTTCTGGGAAGGATTCAGTGTGGATTACACTCAATGAGAGCCTCCAACACTATACCCTCTAGACAACTCAATTATCTCCCAGCTTGAGGGTTGACTTTGCTATCAGGGTCCTGCAGCCACAGCATATTTATGCGGTCTTTGAGGCCTGTATGCTGAAAACAGAATGAAGGAACACGTGCTATCTGAAGTAACAGTCACGGCTTCCCATATGTAGCTTATGCAGACTGCCCCATCCTTTCACCGCATGCTAATCAGAGACTCTTACTTTTTTCAAAAACTTCTGGCTGGCCTGCTGTCCCCTCTGTTCCTCAAGAACACACAAACTGGCTGCTTAAACCAGAGCAGTGTGGAACAAAGGCAAGCAGGGAGAACAAAAAATGAGTGTTTCTGGAGAAAGGAAGGAAGGGAACAACATGTGGTACTACACCCGAGCAATGGAGAGGGCACCGGGGTGTATTTGGACAGAATTTGCCTTGCTCTGCCAGCTGCAAGGCTGAGCCCTGAGACAGACATGAGGAAGGTCTTGTACAGACAGTAGCACAGAGCAAGAAACTGCCAGCCTTAGCAAAGAAGTTGCAGGAAGTATTACAAAGACAACAGAGGAAGAAGTACGAGCCAGAAGAGGGCTGTTCTCAAGATCAGGTGATATAACAGAAGGGAAGTGATGCTAAGTGGACTATTTACAGACGTAAACGTCCAAGTGAGTCAGACACATAATACGTTTATAGATCCCAGCGTAGCACTGGTGCAGGCTGGCTATTTCCAAGCGTTGCCAAAGGAATACTGGACTGGCAAGGACCTGATCAACCCCTGCCATCCTGAGTAACCTCGCCGTAAACTACCAAACACTACTTCCAATGCACTTGGTCTCTAGCCTTCACTGTTACGAGATGTCGTTGCATCTCTGCAGGAATCCACTATCCAGCCAGACTCAGATGTAGCTCTGTGCTTTTGCAGCACTGTGCTGCACCTTAAACAGCTCTCCCCAGCCTATTCACCAGCACAGCCAGAGAAAACCAACATGCCTACTCCCAGCACTCTTTTTTTTTTTGGCTATATCATAGAAAGCAAGCTCTTGTGGCATCTTCTAAAGTCACAGTAGACCAGAAATGCATGTGTGGTTTCATGGGAAGGCTCACCAGGGCCTTGGAAAATTACACTATTACTTCCCTGTTTCTGCTGGACATACTCCAAATGACACAGCTGCTGCCTTTATTTAGCAGTCATCTGGTGAGCAATGTGAAATGAACTTGCTGGGGCTCAGCTCAGTTCCTCTAAAAGACCAAAAGCCCTGGCACTTTTTAAGCTGCACCAAGCTCTGCAGACAGGCAGAAGATTAAAGGGGCCTGAACCACTTGTTATTCACAGGCCAGTCACATCCAGCTTTTCAATAGGCTTCTCTTGCTATGGCTGCAGCAGGGAAGCTGATTCGTTCTTTGAGAATGTCAGAGTTGACATGCTTACCTTGAAATGAAAGGAAGAAAAAGAAAATGGTTCCGGAAATGGATCATCCAGCCCGCGGTTCCCCTAACTATTTGCTATTCATGCAGTCAGTTACACTGGGTCAAACAGTGGAAGAGTAATAGTAGAAGACAATCAAGTGGAAGAAATACATTTTCAGGTTCACAGTTGCTTCTGATCAAAGAGAATCCAGACTTGTGCTTATTGGAGCACGAACGAACAGAAACCGGAGTCAGTAAGCCCCACAGAGAATTTTTAGGTACTGTTACGTACCATTTTCTTAAACAGTAACTAGAGAAAAGAAAAAGAAGGCACATTTATTAATGGATAGACCTGCATGCTTATCTGCCTATTTTTGTAAGTTAAGAAGCAAGACTTTACCAGCACTAGCATGGAAGATCTCCAAGTAAATAAATCCAAAAAGAAAAAAGAGCAGCTTATCCACAGCCTATCAGTTTGCTAATGCTACTGGAGGCCATCACATGATGGCTCTCTTTCGGGCTGTTTAGACTAAATTCTGGCTGTGAGTGGGCAATGCTGATGCCTGGATTTTCAGCCTGTGAGAGAAATGCTCGTCCTTGGTGAATTGCTCAATATGCAGGACGAAAAAGATGCCAAGTTCCTGTGCTCATTCCTTCCGGCAGAGCACAGAGGGGGCGAAAAGCAAGCTGCTCTTGGGCAACAGTCCTTTCCACTTTTGTCCAGTCTCCTCTCTTGACTCCTTCTCTGCTGGACAGACATGGAGAAGCTCCTGCACCTCATCTTGTTGGTTCTGTCAGGTAAGAAAGCGTACACGGCCTTGGGTTTCAGTTAATGGGTAGGGTAAAGGATTGGTGCAAAACTTTGTCTCTATCTGCACCTCATATGAGGTTATTGATAACACTACAGGAAAAGACTGCACAGGCCTTGAGACACAGTAGCTCCTTCTGGATGCAACGGCATCTTCGTGGTAGCATGCAGCTCTTTGGAAGACCAATACAAACTCTTACTAGAGATGAAAAGTCTTACTACCTGTCTGTACACTGCAAGGTCCAACACAATACAACCAGAGGTAACCTGGAGCTTTGCAGTGTGTTCTGCACTCTACTCTTCCGTTATACTGCAGGGGTGCCAGGCTCCTTCAGAGTTTGCTCTTTTCCCTTAATTTAACAAAGGGCCAACAATGATCCAAGTGCTCAGCTTTTCTCACAGAGATCCTCTCGAGATCAAGAACAGGAGTCTCATGTGCCTTCACAGAATGAGACTGCGAAATCCTACTTGTTTGCATTTGTAGGGGGTTGAATGTAAATTGCAGCAGCTACGGTTCAAGAGGAAGAAAATAAAACTCAATGAAGCAGCAACATCTCTGAAATCTTAGGCATCACAATGAAATCCATAAGCTAGGGAGCACATCTCTGCAGAGAGCAACATTCCCAGTCTCTGACTATTTTCAGCTTGGAGAGCAACGTTCATCTGCAATGAGAAACAAGACACAGGATCCAGCTGATATTCCCAGCTGACAGCTTTCTCTCTCCAGCCAAATTTTGGAGATCCCAGATACCTGGAACAGTGCATAGCAAGGTAACAGCTGCAGGCTTTGGCAGCACAGACACCTATCTCAATTATGACAAAAATCTGAATGAGTTTGGAAAAAAGTCCACTATGCTTTTTCCAGTAGCAAACAACAAGGAAGGAGGAACAAAAATAGTAAATGACTTGTCAGCAGAATTGGTTGAAGAGATAATGACAAAGTTTTCCACAGGGGCATCAGCAAATCTTTAAATGCCATGATTCTGATCAAGACACTTTTGCAATGGTGTTTCTGGTCAATAAAGCAAATACCTGGGGCCACTCCGGGAACTGAAGAATCTAGCCAAACTGGGGGTGATGAAGGGTCCACAAGAGAAATAAGAAAGGGAGTTAAAACGTTTAGTTGGCTTGCACAGGACTGGACTGGACATGCAGGGAGGTAAGCCTTGACTGGAACTACCGAGTAGAGCAAAATAC
The DNA here is from genome assembly GCA_013399475.1 of Chauna torquata. NCBI lineage: Eukaryota > Metazoa > Chordata > Aves > Anseriformes > Anhimidae > Chauna > Chauna torquata. The sequence goes on from VXAL01018536.1 coordinate 122,196, forward strand.
CAGGATGAAGGCTTGTAGGTGTTGGATAACTGGACAGCAAAGATCCATTTTTATGCCTTCTTCTAGGAAAGCCTAAAAGATCTTTTTTTTTTTTTTTTTAAGTTTAGAACTCACTCAGAATGTTTACAATTATTTTAAGACGTACTATTAAAAGGCTCTGCCAGCATAAAGTCCTCACAACAACCTATTTTTTAATTTACTTGTTTTAGCATTACTTATGGTTTCCCAGAAGCCTCTGAATTTTTTTCACTAGAAATACAGATCCATAAACACCACACTGCACTTCCCTCTGGAAGTATTAATAGTTAAGACTGTCCCTTCTGCCTTTGCCTACCATAAAGAGGAATGGAAACTAGAAATAAGGAACTAAGGGAAAAAAAGCCAAGTAGCGGAAGACCAGTTATCAACAGGATTAAAAATAATAGTATATTAAAAGACAGGGTGAAAAAATCTGCAAAGACTCTGCAGTCAGGAGTCGAATTAAGACGTAACCTGCTAAACAGCTAGCTGGACATTTGCTTGTAGGTGTCACTTTGATTCCAGCATCTGCCAAGGCTGTTTTGTTTCCCTTTGGCTGTGTAAAGGGCCTTAAAACTGCGATAAACTTCATGGGCACTTACTGCAAAGGACCTCTTCCACAGCAGAGCATATATCAGAGCCAAATCTGCACCTTTGAACATATGTGGAAGGGCTGAGCTCAAGGCCAAAGCCTGAAGCAAGCTGCCTTGCTGCAGCTGTACGCAATGAGGCAGGTTGGATGCTGTAAAGCAGGGGTGTTACGGCAAGACAAATCTGAGAGGTACTTGGAAACAACCGGTCATTACTGGGACAAGCTATGTTTTGATGATCTGCCTTGTAAAAAGACCTTTTAAAAGCCAAGCCAGTTTGCATAGTGCCCAGTCAATCTACTTGAATATCCAGCTTCGTGCTCCTCAGGACCAGAGGAAAATGCAAGTTTATATTTAATCCCCTAGTCATGCTGGCAAACTGCCTCCCCTTACAGGGCAGGAGCCCAATGACTACAACAAGTGTGATACAGCTGAGCTCCAGACTGCAATCCAGGGCAGTCACCACAGGGCCAGAAGTGGAAGATGAGGACCAAAGTTTGCCGAGCCTCAGAAAACCTGCAAATATTAATGAAACTGATACCTCCCCCCTCCCTCAGTCCCCACCCCATGAAGAGCTGCCTGGCAAGAGCCAGATGACACACCAGAAGGATCACCACAGACACATTTTAAGAAAGTCTGAACCAAGACCCTGAATCTGAGCACACTGTATTTCTCATGAGGGAGGCAGACAGGTGAGCCAGCCCTACAGTCGACAGCAGCCATCATCAGAGTTGTAAAACAGGAAAATGACATTTGTTTAGCATAAGCATAGTGGGAAGGGATAGATATAAAAGAGACATGGCTCACCAATTCCTCTTTCTCTCCTAGCATCCTGTGCTGCAGAGAACATCACCCTGGTGTACGGAATGGAGGGGGGGACCATATCCGTCAATTGTACCTATAACCCCTGGCAGCAGCGGTGGAGAGAAAAGAGTTGGTGCAAGCAGATTGATGAGACCAAGTGCCAGCACGTGGTGAGCGCCCGCCGCTTCTGGCTGCCGTTCCTGAAGAACAGGAATGGCACCACTTCCATCAGTGACAATGTTCATGAAGGGGTCCTGACAGTGACCATGAAGCGACTCAAGAAGCAGGACGCTGGGCTGTACCACTGCAAAACTGACTACCTGGGGGAAACAAACACCTTAAGGAAGGTACAAGTGGAAGTGCTGACAGGTAGGTCCTGGGGCTCTTAAGTTTCATGAGTTCCTGAGTTTCTACTTAAATTTCATGTGTCTGCAGATGCCAAGGCCTTTCTTTGGTAAACACCTATTTTTGTCTGCCTCTAAGAAAGTACTGTGCTTCACTGTCTCTTTTTAGTTCCACATTTACAGCAACATGACCTCACTGCTACAAGGCATCTAACACATCATCTATCGCTACCCAGCTTAATCTCCTGGCACACAGCCCACTGACCAGTCTCACCTTGGCTGCCTGCTCCTAACTGGGGCACTGGTTTTGTGACACCAATGAGTATCACACAGAAACATTTGCAGACTGAACTGTTCTGTTTCTGTCATCAGCTATCCTGGAGACCCAAATGCCAGAGGAGCCTAGGGCTGTGCACAGCATCTCCAGGTAAGCCATAAAACTCTTTCTCATGCTGTGAACTCTAACCTTCCTAGGACGAAACTAGATTAGAATCTGCAACCCCATTTGAAGCTGAGAGGAATACCACCACAGCATATTCCCTGCCTCTTCCTAATTCACGACAATTCTCGAAGCTGCTGTGTGGTCTCCAAACGGAATGCAGTGCTTCAGGGACAGGCAAAACAAATCCTGCCAATCATAATTTATCGGTATGTGAAATCTTGCAGTTAAAACCTACTACAGTTGTTCTAACCTCCCAAGCTCTGTTGTACCTAGGCAGGGACTGCCCGTCACAGCAGATGTTACCATCTTTGCACTTTATACTATGAAATACAGGAGTTTCTTTAAAGGTTGAACCATCCGCTTCCTGGCTAAGCCTTCTTTTGTTGTGTTTATGGTTCCCCACAGCACCCCTCCCGAAGCTGATTTCACCATCTTCTACATCATTGCTGGATTCCTGGCTACCAAGTTCATGGTGGCTGTGCTGATCTTTATCATTAGCAACAGCAGGAAAAACAGACAGACAGAGCAGAACACCCCAAGCTTGAATGAACAGCGGGTCCTCCCTTTCCCTGGTGACCTTGTAGAGCATGCACATGATGGAATCAGCCCCTCCTGGGAGAGCACTGCTTAGAGCTGAACCAAGAGAATCGACAGGGAAATGAACATCAAGCATTTTCTGGCAAAGCTTTGCCACCTGCTGTAAGAAAGAAAAGGATCGCCTACTAAACATAGGTATTGACAAATCTATCGCTCTAGGAAGGGAATGTCATCATCTACCACCTTCTCTCATTGCTGCTGACCAACTTTTCCCAACACAACCAAACTGAAATAATGCTGCCAGTAACACCTGAACCTGATGGAAAGGGATGGAATTGGGGCTGGGGGGAAGGAGGAATATGAAATCTTTTTTGTCAGGAGATCCGGCACAGACTTATCTATGTGCCAAGATGCCTCCCCAGACGCAGTAAAGGTGACAGAGCTCTGCTCAGTTTTCCCCCAGCTCAATGCCAGGCCAGATAGTGGTTTGTTGTAAATAAAACTACAGATATGCCAGTGAACACAAACAGGAGTTCAGGTAATGCATCTCAACTACCATGCATTTTTGTGGAACTTACGAACACATACATACGCACGATTTAAAAACGGTAAGACACTGTTCCATCTCAAATCTCTAAGGAATTTTTGATTAATTGAAGAACAGTGTCAAAGAGCAAACAGCTTTTTTCAGCATGTCTTACACATGTCTACAAAAGCCCTGAACGCTTCCCGCAAAAGCATGAAATATAAACAGAAGTATACGGTTTGTACTGAAAGTTAGTATTATTGTCTAGAAATCAGCTTTGTAACTGAGATTCCTCTCTCTAAAGACTGAAGTTTTTGCCATACTTATGGCAATGCAGTGCTCTGCTATCACCTCCAGTCACTACTAGTAACTGCACCATACCACCAGGCAGAGTTATTCCAGATGCTTATCTCCAGCATCATTCCACTAGGGTCTGGATTGAGACCCATCAACTTCATGTCATCTCAGAGTACTGCCAGGTGACAGATTCTCTTTTTCCAAGGTGACTAACTCCCAAAGATTTCCTTGGACAGAGTGGATCCTTAGTGGACAGTCAGTGTGGAAAGGCATTCGGAACTGCAGAACGTAACAGAAAGGGATGTGAAGTCTACACACAGCTCCAAGCCTGCTTCCTCATTTCTCAAACAATTTCACGAACAAAGAATGAACTGTCTCTCTGTACTTCCCCTGCATTTCTTCTACCTTCTCAAGGGAATGTTACCAATGTGATCGTTGTTTATCACTCCCCAAAATGAAGTTGCATTTAACTGTCCAAAGAAGACCCCAAACCCAAGCTCATTCACTCTTCTTCTCCCTGCATTGCCGATAAAGCTAAATAAAATCAAACTGGTTATCTTACTTAGTGCGGATTCATGATAAAGGGCTGGAGTACACCAACTCACAACACATCACCCAGACAAGCAGTAACACTTAGAACGTGCTGGTGTGTTTGTAACGTACAGAAATGCTCCAAGCAAGCTGGGCAGGCTGGCGGGTCCAGCTGGCTCCATTTAGCACCTTGCAGAAACAGCAGCTTGGATTCCAAAACCAGACCAGGCTGTTCATGGTTGTGCTGTGTCTAAACTGATTTCCCTTGATTCCACAGGGCAAATTAGCCAGCGTACAGTTGCACACCACTGCAGCTGTACTTACACAAGCCTAGCTTTGGTATTCCCAGATGGCGCTGCAGGGCCCAGCATAGACGTGAGCTGTGAAACAAGGAAGTGCAGCTCCAGCTAGGAGGCTTGGGTCCTAGTTCTAGCTCTGACCTGTTGAGAGACCTCATGCAGGGCTGTCCACTGCCTCTGTGATGTCAGGAGACTTAGTGCCAGTTTCTCCACCACTGTACAAGCACTTTGGGAACAAGGGTATGAAACCTGCACATGAGTGCGAACCGGCAGGAAGGATGAACACATCCTACCGAAAGCTGCTCTGTAGTATGTCAAGGCGGCACTAGAGACCGAAAATGCCTATTTCTTTTCCAGCCATACAGCATGATTGCTAAATATAGCTATCTAGACAACAACATATTTAAAGCAAAAGCAGCTAGTAAACATGATGCAGCCTTCCCACCCAAGAATATTAAGATTGTGGTTAAAAGATGTTCTTAGCAACTCCAAACCGGCATCATCGCTGTAGGCAGCAGACAACTGTAAATGACAAAGCAAGTTAGCTTCCTCTGCACCAGAGAATTCCTCAGTGATAAAGAAGCTCTGGGATACATTTTTTTCTCTATGCCCTAAACCACGTTCTACTTCAGGATGGGTAGTTTTGCAGCCCTGCTGTTCCTGCTGGCACTACCAGGTAAGGCTCAGAGACTTCATATTTCTCCAAGGAACAGGGTACTCTCTGTGCTGTTGCATGCATTACGGTCTTGCATGCGTTATGCACACTGTTACTTGCTTGAGCACTTTTTATTCACACCATCTATGGCCAGACACAGAGTAAGATTGCCAGATGTCAATGAGGGAAGTAGACATTCAGCCTGAAATTTGCTTATTTTAATTATACAAGCTTTTGGTTTCTCATTTTTGTTTACAGTAGGTTGATAGTTTGTCCAGAAATTGAACTTTATGGAGGGATACTTGGCAGTCTCTGACCTTCTGAGACCTTCCTCTCCCACCACTGTAGCGTTGTCAGTCTGAAATCACCTAGCAGATGGGGAGGAAAATCTGTGTTTGTTGTTTTCTCCCAATACGTGATGGAAGAGGCATTGTGAGCAATGTCAGACAGGCTAGCTGCTGTTTGCTTTCTTACTGCCAATAAATACTGAGTCCACAGAGAAGAACAATCTGAATAACAATAGAAAAAGGGTTGTGGCACCAAGGCTAGCTGTAGATGTTTATTTATGCAAACCTGCAGAATTAAATAACTTCTCAGAGTCCCAGCAGTATTAGTGGTATAATGTAAGAAAAACTGGCATACTAAGCTATGACTAGTTCTAGCATCAATTTTCTTCTTTCTTTGCAAGGGCCATGCATGGCAGGAGAGGACACACGAGTGTTTCTGCAAGTACAGGGAGAGTCCTTCAGAGCTAACTGTTCATATGACGTGCACAAGCATTTACATGAGAAGAAATTCTGGTGCAAGGAGCTATCAGAAAAATATTGTCCAGTCTTACCCTTGAGTTTCCCTTTAAAAGAAAGGACTAATCTTAACCATGCACTGCATCGTCCAGTTGACCTGAGAGACTTTGGAGACGGCTGGTTTTCTGTGATCATGACAGCACTTCGAAAAGAGGATTCTGGCACATACCAGTGTGGGGTTTGGGTAGATCTGAAGCAAATTTTGCTGCAAAGAATACAGATGGTGGTTGCACCTAAGGGTGAGCTATGAGGTCAACAGTGCAGTGGGTGGGAGACAACCAAAATCAAGAATGATGCGTCATTTCCATTTTTTGTTTCATAGCAAAACATGGCATATCTAGTCATAGAGATCCCACTAGAGGTTATCAAAGGCAAGATAAAATTCTATTATACGGCTTGATATAGAACCACTATATGTATCTGTACGTATCTAAAGGCAGAAATGGCCAAGAAATGATTTTTTCCATATGAAATATGAAAAAAGTGTCAAAGGGAAAGAAGTCATTATTTAAAAAATTACCACCAAAAACCATGAATACAATTTTGTGGGACTGTAGTAATCAAAACCAAATGGGTTTAGGTTTGGGACAGAAGTATTTCAGACAAGTTGATGAAAACTAAAAAAATAACACTTTCTTTTGTACAAAATTTTCCATTTTGTTAAAAGCATTTTCCAGTCACAGAAACCTTTCACACAGAAAGGCTTTGATAACTCAAGTAGCAGACTCATGAGATGGAGGAACATCCTCTTAAACCTGAACACATATATCAGGCATAAGAAATATGCTGCTGGCTCCATGTCACAGCACCTGGGGAATCTGACAGCAATGACAACCCTGGAACCTGACAGAGTGTCTGATACTAAGGCCAGTTACTTCCACGTCTTCTGCTAGTTCTCTTTGTGCTAATGTTAGCTCTGCTCCTTTGCTGGGTGAGATGTATGCTGTTGCAGGGGTTTTTTTTCCCTGTCTTTTTTCCCCTCTAATGAATCACCACTCTATTTTCTTTAGAACCTGTAATGCTATTTGCAAAAGAAGGGAAATCCCTGTTCCTCCATTGCTCCTATTCTGTGATAGCCAACATCGGGAAGCTTCAACATTTTACTTGGTGCAAAATGGTGTCCCGAGCTAGATGTCAACCTATTATCAGAGGTAATGCTGATCAAAGTATCATTATAGTAGGAAGGACTGAAATGATGAATGACTTCTCATGGAAAATGATTAGAGTGTGGCTGAAAAAGCTCCAACTTAATGACTCAGGAGAATATCATCTTGAGAGCCATTTCCAGGGGAGAAACAAACTACTGAAGAGGATCATGCTGAAAGTTTTGGGTGAGTTAATCAAAGAATTAATGATGATGATCTAAAAGTCAGCAATTTCTTAGTACTTGACAAGAAAGATTACAGGTCAACGTTAAAGAACTCTTTTCTGAGCCTTGAAATTTCCTGAGACACAGATAATTCCTGAATTTCCCTTTTTAAACAGATTTTTTGATACACACTAATGGTGTAAATTGTAATCAGTTCTTGGGAGGGGGACAGTCTGGCTTGGCTTCATTGACTAATGAAATTTTACATTCACATTAGTAGATGAAACAGACTCCAAGAGAGCTGAACATTTACCTGAATTTCTACCTGAGTTCACCTCTTTGTCACTGTTCATTAATAAACTTTTGTATTTGCTTTAACACTTTACTTCTTCTGTTTTTAGCTAGTGTGGGAAGCAACAAAACAGAAGCTACCTAGTGGAAGCTATTCGATTTTTTGACTTGACTGAAAAATGCAGGGGGAGGGAGGAATCATGAGATTTCTTTTTTAAGAAAAAGATCACAAGATTTTTTTCTAAGACACTTCCTTTCTAACAGCATTCAAGTGCAAGTCAGTTTTTACATCTCTTTCTAAAATGATTTTTTGTGGCTTACCTATCCCTTCTTCTAAGCTTGTCTGCGGCAGTAGCTGTCCTTTCCCTTTGGTTTGTCACAGAACCCAAACTTATATGGGAAGCAGAAACCACAACTCTTTTGTCCCTCTGCACATGATACAGTCATTCAATAAGTAGGTTTCCAAGGCATGATGCAATTAAGCAGGAAATATTTTGCACAAACGAAAAAACTCCACAGGACTATAACACAAAGGGAACAAAACTGGAATCACAGGATGTCCGTTCCTGTCCTACTAGCTACTTGCTACTAGCTCTCTGGCTGGGCCTACACCTGATGTTTTCGTTTAGATACACTGTTAAAAGGTACTATTGAACAACCTAAACAAAACTAGAGCTCTTTCCTGAGAAACTGGATGATCCCATTCCAGTGACTCAGCTGCACTAATAAACCTTCTTTTGCTGGTAAATAGCATGGGATGAATATTCTTGTGCATCTCCACAATTTCACAGATAACAATCACGCAGTAACTCTGGAGCATCCTACAACCTGCAAAGCAGGATTTTTTAGCATGACAGAAAGTCTCCAGGGATGGATCAGTGCGGAAAAATCACTTGCTCTTGTTTTTTTCAAGGGGAAAATTGGAATCTGGATGCCAGCCCTACAGATGACAGCAAAAAGGACGAGAGGTAAAAGCAAAAATTCCCAGACTCTACTCACAGCATTCTGGATGCAATGCAGGATTTGAAGGGTGCTGTGACAAACAGCTGAAACATGCATGCATTTGCATACGCATAGGCTTCTGCTTCTCCCCTGTGCAGTTTGGACCAACCTCCCCAAGTCCTATGAAAAGCTGTAGAAGTCTCCTATTGGTTTCAGGAGCACTAGGTGAGGCCTCTACTGCAGACGCTATTTGACTGTGTTCTTCCTTTCTTCCTGGTTAAAAAGGGACAATTATATGGCCTGTGCAATGCTACAATGACTCTGCCTCTTGTACAAGCAGACCAGCCTGACCAACCCCAGCTAAACAACATAGCATGTCAGATGAGAGTTATTACCAGACCTGATCAAAGGAGACCCTCATAATGATCCTGATCAAAGAGAGACCATGAGAAGGGCTACTGCATCCTGATGAGGGATGCCTTTGAACTCTAGTAGCACTGGAACTGAGTGCAGGAAGAGATTTCAAGCTCCTGCATATGCCCCAGGCTTGCCAAGTGCCAAAGAAAATACAGCTGGGATGGATCCTTTGTGGCTGTAAATCAGTACTGACCGCATGGAACCAAACTTGTTTAGAGACAGCAGGGGTAACATTTGCACGCTGGATTTTTATTCTGGAACTATAATCCATTTTCCAACACACAAAATCCCCTCCCAAATTAGCCTAGTCACCTCTCATGCTGTAAATAGTAATGGAGATACCATGCTTTTCCCTGCAGGACTCTCTATGCTGTCAAGGTGCTGAGTTCCTTCCTGGCTACAACTGCCCTGATTGTTACTGTTACACTCCTTGTCACCAGCTACATCAGAAGCAAAAGGGCAGGTAAAGCTCCCTAATCCTCTTCCCTACTTTACCTGCCCCTAGGGCCTGGTTTCGCAACACCCTGTAGGTAAGGAAGGTTTATCCACAGCATCATTGTCCAGGGAGGAAACAAGACTGAGCTGAGAGTGAAATGAAAGCTGTGAGCTAAATTTCAGGGAAGGGAGAGTAGGGGCAGTCATTTTTAAAATGAAAAGGTAAGGGTGTGGTTTTACATTCAGAGATTCTGTTCTTTGTGGCAGGAAAAGGGATGGACTTTGGCAGACATCCTGCTTTCAGAAAAGGAGTGCTGCAGGTAAGAGGTCATCATAAATCCCTCATTCTTGGTGCTTTGTTTGATCTCTGTCAAGCAGAGACACTGGCTCTGTGCTTACCACTCAAGGCGATTATAAAGCACACAGTACCATACATCCTACAGTGAATGTGTAGCATCCACTCGAGTCAGCAGACTAAAGCTAGCTGTCTTTGTGATTGTCCACACCTGGCTGCAAAGCAGACACATCCTAACTCAATTATTTGAGCAAGTCATAACCCTCTGCATATTTTTATTTACAGTACACAGAAAATCAATGTAATAACGAATATACGATTTTGAAAGTTCATTGGCCTTGGACCTTTAGTAACATCACCAAAGCATCTCATCAAAAGAAAGCTTTGCTAGTTGCAATCTCCCTAAATATTTAGTGTACTGCTGCTGCACCTTTCTACCCAGTCCCTTAAGACTTAGGAAGCAGAGCTTTGTGTAAAAGAAGTTTCCCAAAGTTCTGTAAGCACGCTTTCCCTTCTTTCAAGCATCCCCTCTCCTCTTCCCCAGCTTCATGATATGGGGAGAAAATATTTGTAATCGTAAGTGAACTGAGACTAATATTCAGAACCAAAAAATGCTGAACGTCTTAACTTCTCATTCTTCATGTTTTTTTCAGAAGGATGGAAGAAAAAAAGCAAGCAGAATGCCAGATGGGGAAAAGAATGACGGTACGATATACACTGTAATAAGGCACCAACCTCAACCAAAGCCTGAAGATGTTATATATGTCAACATGCAGCCTTCACCAAAACTTTTCTTCCACCTTCAAGAACCACCAAGGAACTCAGTTTTCTCAGGCCCAGTGGAATACGCTACTGTTATCTTCAGAGCCACAACTCCACATTCTGGAATTGAGAAGAGAAAAACAGGTCCACCTAAACAAAGTAGCACAAAGCCTTGGGCTTATTCATAGAATTTTGCTGAACTGTGCTTAGGAACAATCCACTTGTAACCAATTGCTGAAGCTGGATACACACAGGATTGAGAGGCAGAAAGCTGAAAGGATGAGACATCGATGCACAAACCTTCGCTGAAAAAATAACCACACTTTTCTAACAGTACAGCATCACAATTCAGCTATAAGTAAGCAAATGTAGTGCACGGCTGCAGTATATTTACCTTCTCTAAATTGCTCTATTTTTAAACAATGGGCAACTATAAACCCAAATACAGGAAACAGGTTCTCTCTGATAGCAACGGATCCAGGGCCACAGTCAGTAATGGGCTGTGAGATATGGCAGCACGACACTTCCTTTTAGACTCTCAACTTCAACAGCTCATTTAACTACTTGCATATAAAATGTTAATTATTGCCCACTCTGATCAGGTCCAAATCAGCAAAGTGGTAAAGCATCTGCTTAAGTTTAACATGCAAGTTGTTTCATGTACTTCAGAGAGTCAAGTAATGCACTCAATATGTTTTAGTAAACAAGGCTCTTGTTGAAAAATACATTATAACATAAAATGTCTTCAGTTTGAACATATGGGCGCAGAATTTAGGCTGTACATATAACTTTGGATTTCCTTGCTTTCTGTGCTTGTTTATTAATGCCATACCCATGCTACAGTATAAATCTGTCTTGACTCTATTATAAATTACATTTTGATCAAATTACTGAATCCTGTTATCATGGTGATATGTGCAAACATCCACTAGGGATTATAGATAAATCTCAAAATTCATCTGACTAAGAGTCTCATCTTAATTCCATGAGTTGGGCCCAAGGCTGATACAAAAATGGCTTTACTTTTTTGATACTAAGATTGCAAGAAGTACCAACTTAGGAACTGTGTGGCATGGAAAAAGAGAATGTGAAAAGGCAGAGAAGATGTCCATGAGTCATATAATCTACACATAAACTCCTCTTTACCTGTGGGTTCTTGTCCAATTCTGAGGACAGAGAGATGGACAGAGGAGTGAGGAGAGAAGAAGGAACTTCTGTTGCCTGGTCTGATGTGGCTACAGGACATCAGGCTCTTTGCTACTATATCCGAGACGATTTTGTGGCTCTATTGCAAATTCTCTGAGAATAAACCTAAAAAAAATTAAAATAATAGCTAACAAAATCAATTTTTTGCTTCCTAAATGGGCTTACATGATTGCATTCTTCACTTCCTGTCCTAACCTCCTGTTTTCTCTCCTTGCACATTGTTATTTCCTTTTTTCTCTCACTCCTGCATTGACTAACTCTGGAAAGCATTAATGACTGACCCTCTTATGCTTTGGGTCATTTCTGAGACAGCAAAAGCATTTGTGTAGGGACCATACCATTAAGGTCTGAAATTACACACACCAGGAAAGATGAACAAATAACATCATAGGCTTCAATACACAAATTCTACTCCTTATTTAACCTGTTTGATTATTTGAAGGCCATTAAACTTTGTATGCCCAAATTCCTTATCTAGGTGCAATGGCACACACAACAAAAGCTCTGAGGGCCTCAGTTATTTAACTTCTATCACTTTGAGATCTAAGTCATGATAGAAAGGCTTACTGGTACACACTTCTGGTCTACAGAGCTGAAGATGATCTACTATCATATGGTGAAGCTGAGGGTGTTTCTAGGCACAGTTTATCTCTACAGATTGCATCAGTCCTCTGTCACAAAGTGTAAATATGTGACTGCCTGTTTTAAAACAGGAAATATTCTCAAATCTTTCCAAATTTGTAACATCTTACAGCTATTTTCCTTCTGTGCAAACGAAGGAGGCTTGCTAGTAACTTGAACTGCCTACAAAGAAGGCAGCATTGTCATAACAACTAATTTAGGTTGGCATGTTTGGTAGTTAAGTTAGTTAGCATCAGCTGCACATTTACCTGCTTCTGCTACAGTCAGCTGCAGAACTGCATTCAGGAGGCTCTACCTTGTGTACAAGCAGCTTCGGCGCATTTGGGACATTACAAACCTGGACATGTGTTCAGATAAGCCCGACAGAGACATCTAGTTAGTGACCTAGTTCTGTATTAGCTGTTGAATAGTGATGTAGAGTTGCACGTGGCTAGTGTCTCACGTATCCTCCTGGCTTATCTTTCATTTCACAGTAGCAGGAAATAAATTTGCAACATTCTAGGAACCGGGCATATCAGATAAGCAGAGCACAGTGAACAGGATGTAAGAGGACAGGAGTTTTCTCTAAGACTGAGGCTATCGGTCAATACGCTCCATTCCAGTGCCTCCAGACATCTCCTCTGTCCTTTTCCAGGATGTCTAGTTAAAACTCACTCCAAATCTAAACATTCTCTGCAGTTTATGCTGAAATATTTGTTTCTTCTTTGTCTCACTTCAACAGCAGTAAACACTAAGAGGATTGTTTTCATCTCTAATAGGCAGTAAAAGTATATCCATATGACTAACGGCTGGGCAGCTTCATCTGTTCACCGCAAAGGGCTCTTTCCTTAAGTGGACTATAAGAACAGAACAGTCATATAATAAATTATAAATTATACTCTAGAGATTCAGCTACAGTCATCACAGTACTATGCCATCTAAGTGCCTTCCAGCAGCAGCAGTTTTGCAAATTGGGTAAAATGCCATATGCATGACAAGCCACAGAGGTTTGAGCAAAAGACAGAGATGAAAAGCATGTTTTGTTAGCTACCATGTAAACCATCCAGTTCTGCTCCATGTCCTGGAAGACCCACAAAAAACAACATGGGAAAGTAAACTGCATTTTTGATTACACTGCTTGGGAGCAAAACTACAGAGACCAAGGAGTCTCCTGCTAGACAAAAAGAAGATGGCTCATTCGTACCTTTCCTTTTCCTCTGGAAATCAGTGAAACACGAGAACATTTTTGGAACAAATGTTTGTCTCTAGCTCCTCGAAATACGAAGAATCAGCAATGCGTTCTTGCACGAGGAACCTAAAGAACATAGAAAACCCAACACTTATCAACTGTATCCACTTCACATCAGTAGTACAAAATTTTATTCATTCTACTCACTTAAGAACACCTGTTGAATTGTTCTCAACCTCCTGCCTTACTGCTCTCCCATCCCCAGCAACTGCAAAATATTGAATACCAGAAAGTAAATCTAAGCAATAAAGGACGAGATCCTGGCAACCATGACTAACCCAAAATTAGCAGATACAGAAACTTCTCTCCAAAGTGAGGGATTGCTTTAAATTAGTCTGCTCCTGTTCTTACTAGGGAACTGAAAAGAATTTCAAATTAATAATAAAGCAAAAAGCTGTAAAAATCAATATCTGAGTGGCTTTGTAATCAGATAACCTATTATGTGCTATGGGCACTCCCTCCAGGCCTATGATGCCTGCTTATTCCCTTGGGCCACTGCCCTTCATGCTCTTCTGCATTGATGAATCTTCAGCTGCGACGTCCTTGAGGATTTATTCTGCTCTATTTGCCAACAATCACACTTCTAGCATTTCTGCATTTCACCATGATTGCAGAGCTGCCAGCAATGCAGTGTCAGAAACCAGGCCGGCTTTCTTCAGGAGCCACACTGACTGCCAGCCTGTGGGGGCTTTGCAGCACATAACAGTGTCCAAGTTAGGAGGCCAGATTCTGTTTATTTAGCAGGGGAAAAAAGTTTTTTTTCAGAAGATAACTCCAAACAGCAGGACCTAACTGGATGCTCTGAACTGCCTGCTGGAGGCACTTCCCTCCTACCTCACCCACGGGGACACCATCCCCTAATTCTGACACTTAACATAGGCAGTATGGCCATGCCCCATTATAACCAGCATTCGAAGTACACGTCAATTTTCAACTGGAGCTCCGGGACCACTTCAGCGTACCTAAAGACAAACTCATCCAGTACTTCCAAGCTGTTTCACAGATAGCGTAAAAATGTCACCCACAGCTGTTTCACATGGAAAGCACTGTTAAGGCATCCAGTGCAGGAGAAAGAAACACAACAGTGCTTGGGGCAAAACTTGCCCTTTTTGTTCTGTTTGTTGCCAGCTGGTGATACTCGTGTGCTCTCAACCTCTGCTAGCACAGAGCTGCTTTTGCACCACTGAGGGTAGAACCAAGCCTCAAGAACTGCAGTAGCGGTTACAGTTCTTTCAAGAACACAGCGTATAGCTACAAATACCTGTGAAGTCTGGTGCATCCCTTCTAAAAGAGAGCACATCCCAAGAACACAGGAAAAAAGAATAGGCTGAACATAATATTTTGCTTTTTTTTATATGCCTATTATCCCAAGGAGCTTTGCAAACTGTAAACATACACAAGTATTGTTTCAACAATACTATGATAACATATATCTACTTGATACCACACAAAAAGACTGCCTAATAGTGCAGGACCTCAGCCTCGATAAAAGTATTTATGTTATCGTTGTTAACATTTAAGTTACAATACTGCTGATAGAGCCTGAGCAGCACGTGTGGAAGGATCAGCACGCCTGAGAGGGATTTGCAGGTAGATATGGAAGCTGAATACTTGGGAAATCTTTCAAAGCCTGCCCAATCCTCTTAAGAGGAAAATTTCCTTTTGTAGCAAAACACAAAAAATAAGCTCTAACAGTCTCCATTCAGTCACATTTGGCCAAATATATATATATACACACACACACATACATATACATATATAATGGCATGATACTACAGAGTTTGGGGACAAGAATAAACCACTTTTCTGGAAGATAACCAAGAATATAAAGGAATCAAATGTCTTGGAAAGAATAGCATTTGGGTAACATAAAGTTAAGACTTCTCTTAGACTTTTGCAACCCTGAACAAATTCGATTGCTGCACCCGTAGGACACTCCCTGTGCTCCAAGGCAGCTTCTATATAATCACTGGATTCTTCTGTAGAACCTTTCAAGGATAATTATTTAAGGTGTGCAATGACTCCTGCAATAAGCACGCAAGAGACTGAAATGTCACTCTGAGCATTATGCCAATGGGTATCCAGGAACTGGCTAGCTAAGGAAGGGACACAGTGTGACTTCTGGGCATATTTCCCTTAATAATTATTGTTTAAATAAAAAAATTACCATTCTAATTACCATGCATCTTCTTTGCTCACAGCCCAGAGACTCACCTAACAGTTTCTCCACACTCGATGGACACACAAAAGGAACACTGGCCAGGTCAAGGCAGCCTGCCTTCCCTCCCCCAGCTCAGTGAGGCCACCCCCCCCCTCCAAGAGGGTCACAGCAGCTTCCCCGGCCTCAGAGCTGAGAGGCGAGTCCTCCTTGCCCCCTGCCCGCGGCCATTCCTCTGACAACTCAGCTCCTGCACGCAAACCACCCTACTGCCACCATCTTGAGGCGCTCCCTCAGCCTCTGCACGAACGCAGCAGGGCAAGATGGAGGCTTTCTTCGCCAGCCAATCAGAGGCGTCTCAGAGCAGCACCCATCCAATGAGCATCCACGATGGGACGCCCCAGCTTCCCTCGGCCAATCGACTTCCACCACTTACAAGCGCCAGGCCTCCACCCAGCAGCCCCCTCAGGCGGTGCACAATGGCGGGATGGGGCGGCAAGCGAGCGCCGAGGTGCCCGGGCCCTTCCCCTCAGGGCAGGGCAGCAGCAGCCGCCAGCCCCGGGGGCGAAGGCCGAGCTCCTCCCTGCCGGCGGCCTCAGCGTTTCTTGATGGTGCCAGAACCGCTCACTGCCCTCACCGCTCCGTCTGCGTGGCTGCTTCCGCTTGACTGAAAGGAGCAGAATTACTCAAAAACAGAGCCAAACCTGGTTCTTGATTTATAAATTTTTTTATTAGCTGGATAGTGTACACAGTACTTACAATTGCATCTATTAAAGACCAAAATACACTTGAAAAAATGCATTATATAAAAAAAATTAGAAACTTTTAACTATATACAAACTTTGCCTTACGTCACGCAAATCTCAGTACCCCCCCACACCCACTCACAAAGAACATTTTTTCCCCCTCCCCTCTTTTTAACATGCAAAGCCTTGAAGCTGTTTAGCATCACTTGAGGACCGTTTTCTACATCTCATTCTTTGAACTAGTGTAAAACTGTTTTTTTCATAGGCTCACTGCTCCAGTGTTCCCTGGGTCAATCAACCACATTTCACATTCTCCCCAAGCCTATTCTTTTATCCTCATCCACTCTTTTATGCACTCCCAAAGTGGAGATTTTGCCCAAGTGTAGCCAATCCACAAAGAATTCTCATTTAATTACTAGAGAGAGTTGAACTTGGTGATGTCTCCAGTTTAACAAGTTTACCCAGGAAAAGAAAGCAGACTCTTCTGGTAACATGGTGTTGACTGATACATCCAATCTCACCAAGCAAACGCTACTTTTAGAAGTGAATACACATAACCCAAAGCAAATGAAAAACATGACAGTAGCACTCAGGCTTTCACATCGCTATTTAAAGTACTAACAGTAAGACTTCCTGAATAACACAAATCCATAGGCCTTAATACACATTCTACAGCAGATCAGAGAACGTATATATGAAGGGCTTACTGGGAAAAAGTTCTAGCTGTTTTGAAGACGTTTACAGCTTCTTTAAGAAAAGAAAGAATTACTCTTCAAAAAACAACCAAAAAAAAAACACCAAAAAAGCCAACTCTATGTCAGAGCAATAATCTCTGCTTCCATAACTTCCAACTGTCTGAGGGGCCTCTCCAGGACTGAGATTAGCTGTCAGTTGAAAATCAGAAACGTTATGGAGATGCTGTCTTACTCCAGCACAGAAATATCCCTCCAGCACATGGATACTCTACTGACAAAACATACAGATCCTCTAAAAAAGTATTTACAATAATGCTGCTAATTCAACTAAAGCAAAAGTATGTTATTCCTTCACTAAAAGAGAGCTATGTATTTCCTGAAATGGGTGACCTCACAAGAAATGCCAGGTGAGGATTTCATAGTCGCCAACTGAAGAAAACAAGCACCATGCTCTAACTGGCCAAGTATTTTAAAGCGGAAGCAACCAAAGGCACCAAAGATGCCATCAATGCCTTTTGAATAGTTACAAAAAACCCTAATGTAAGATTTATGAGCAGAGTATTAGACTACTAATATAAAATGATTTGGAGCTAGGCTTCCACCTCCTCCTGTAGCTGCAGGTGTCCCTGTGTAGAAGTTTTCCCAGTTTCAGTTCACCACGTCAGCTGTGGTAAGGATAAGAACATGAAGCTACAAGTTCAGAAGAGAATGAACTGAACTTCTTTTAGAAAATCCAGCTGCCTAACTGTAAATGCCAAATCTGCTTTTCTTCTTTGTACTTTCACTGGCTATGCACCTTCCCAGATGGCTGACCTAAACACTGTCTTCCTTAATATCTGGACAGGCAAACTCTGCCTCCCAGATGGCCTGCTGGCAATGTAGCATCTAACATTTCTCCACATTTCTGCTCCCTTCTCTTACATTTCTTCCCATCTTTTCATGCTTGTAGCTTTAGTATTTTTCTCTTTTATCCAAAGTAAATAGAATTGTCAAAGCTGTGTATTTTTGTATCCTCACAGCCTTTTAACATTTGCTAATTTGTCCCCCATTTTGTGTCTAGCCATAAGCTTTCAGTAAATGGGAAAAATGTAAGAGGGAGATAATACGGGTAGGATTTTTCAAGTTGCATTTACTTCTTTCTTCATGTGAAAACAGTTCACTGAATTTAAACCAGTCTCTCCCCAAATGCAAGATTTTCCCCCACAATAAAAACTCTCCCCTCTGCTGCTTTCCCTTTTCAGGTTCTTAATTAACTCCCCCACTCACGTCTGGCTGTATTTCCAACCCAACGCTTAACTGCTGTGATGCAGTTTTATGTTTTAACTGCAGAACACAAAAAATGGAAGAGAGGAGACTATTGCACGCAGGTGATACATAGCGAGTCTGTATAACTCAGTCAAGATGGGAGAAGATGGGCGTGGAAAGATGCAAGTGTCACCTGTTAAAAGGCTTATGAACTACAGCTTCCATCATCACATTTCAAATCAGTATGAATGGAACAAGTTTAAAAATCTGTAATAAGCAACTGAATTAAAGATAAAGCTATGTTTTGTCAAGGTGTGTGGCCAGAAGCCAGCTACAGGTCATGAAAAATCCTTTTTTTTTTTTAAATGCAAGTACTCCTCCTTCATTAAGTGCCACTTTTTTTTTTTGTAATTTTTGTTTAAGAGGATAGTCTGTAAAAAGCCCAAAAGGTTCATCAATATCTGCCTTCATTTGTTGAACAGTCCTTCAGTTACATCAGGATCAGTTGCCCTGTGCTTCTACTGTCATGAAACAATCCCTCACTCTGTGTAGAATGAAAGAATTTTAGAACTGATTTAGAACAGATATCAAGAAACACCGTCAAAAAGACGGTCAAGTGCTATCACTCTGAGATTGCAGATTTTATTTCTTTTGGAGGAACCATGCACCGGATAGCCAGGTTAGAAGAAAGATTTAAAAAAATCCTTTGGAAGAGACTCACTTGGAAGTTTTAATCCTTTTATACCAGCATCCACTCTTCTTCCAAAGCACTAACTGCTAGCAATAAACATACCAAAGAACACCAATGAACTGCTTTTACTAATTAAATCCTTATCCTCACATCAATAACCCTCTCCCCTCTTATTTCTTGGAACAGATACACAATAAATCAAGTCCTGTAATAATCTTGAACTATTTCTAACATTTTGACTTGATGGCTGAACTTTTCCCAGAGAAGAGCTTGCTGTTTACATGTTTTACAGAGTGGAGCTTCAGAGAACCCCCTTCAGTTTCTGTCAGTTTCACAAGTGCAGAGGCAACAGCAGCAAACAGTTCAGTTAAGTCCAAAAGTATAAGAAGTGGATGTAAATAACAAGTCTCTACTGGGAAAACAAAGTACTGTGGTGTAGCCACATCAGTGCTGGTTGCTACAAACTGGATTATGTCTCTGTACAGATGGGCCGTTAACTGCAAGAAGTCTTTGCTGTCCCTGCTTCAGCATGCCAGTTATTGCTGGTCAGTCAGTAGCATGCTCTCACCATGGCCAATCTTAATGCAAGAGATGTTATAAAGAAAAAAAGGCATGAGCAGTCAGACTTTGAAATCCCTGCGCTGAATGAGAAGAGTAGACCAAGAAAGTCAGTAAGTTTCTCTTTGTTGAGTCAACTGCAGTTAAAATCTCGACCACACACTGAAAACGTGGTGTTTGTTCTGTAGAAAAGGACAGGCTGTGATACGGTGATTGTCCCATTTAAAGACTTGCTTGATACACTGGTAAGGTAGGACAGAGTTGCAGAAGGGACAGGAATTCAGTTACATTTTTCTTTAAGCAGTGATTAGGAGACTCTGATCATCTGTGTCATTGCTTCTTCATTGGCCTGAGCTGGATCCTACAGATACAAAATACATGTCATGTTGTAACTTCAACACTTTCCCATAACAGCACAGAATCGCACACAACTGCCTATTTCAAGAAAAGATATTCCTATACCCCCCTGACCCTTGATCTACAAAGGTCACATTTTTACTGGGTTTTACAAGCCACTGTAAGACAGCTGGGATATATAAATCTTAATAGTTCCTACTAATGCGTTGTTTCTGGTATTTAGGAAGACCTACCACTGGTAGGTCTAGGTCTGGTTCTAGTATTTGGGAAGGATTTCACTTTAGAGTGAGAAATATTCTTCCACTAAAGCCACAGGACTGCTTTAAAGCACTCTTCAACAACAGAATTTGCTATTTCTACCCTGTTATGTTCCCTCCTTTGAAAAACCTTTCTTGCACTTTTTATGTAAATCAATGTGCAACTAAGAATCAGACGTTAACATTTTTGAATTTTCCATCATGTGTAAGATAAAGCGTCTCTACCCTTAATACACGTCCAAGAAAGGAGACTTCTGGTATGCTGTCAGAACAGCTGCACAGACCGTGTTTCTAAGGACAACAAATACAAGCATTCTCTATTTGTAAAACAAAGTGAATGCATTTCTATCAACATTACTATAAATTAAACACTCAAGGCAAATAGGTGCTTGGTCTCTACAGGAAGTTAGAGAGGTTTCTTTACAATGCTGGAAACATAAATCCAAAGGCAGAGAGGACAAAGGTCAGCAGCCTAGCCCAAGAAAGAAAACAGTAGAAATATACCTCTAAAGTGTATTCTGAAGAACTGAAAGTGTCACCTGTCCAAAGAACAGACAAAACTCTGCTTACCTGCATATGAGGGCTGTCTTTTTCCTTTGGCGAGAAGAAACGTCCACCTTCTCCTCGCTTCCTGGCCATGGCATGACGGTGCCGAGATTCATGCAAGTATTTCTGTCACAATACGGAAGAGAAGAGCAATGAGAGTAGCCTACTCTTTCTAGTTCAGTACTTCCGAGTACATGAGAACACGGGAAATTCCTGATCCACTAGAAAAAGCCTATGCAGACCCCATCTTTCCCCATCCAGCCCTGAGATAAAATGTTTACGGTAAATGCCTTTTGCAATACAGTTACATACCTATTCAACAATTAAACATACAGAAAGGAAGCACTACTGCCACCAGGGCACTTAAAGAAATTACTCTGATGTAGCTTATGAGCAAGAAAAATTGAAAAATAGTAAGACTCCAATCCTTATTTTTCTGGCAGAGATGCTTTTCTGTGCCCTTCTCATAGA
The DNA here is from genome assembly GCA_013399475.1 of Chauna torquata. Taxonomy (NCBI): domain Eukaryota; kingdom Metazoa; phylum Chordata; class Aves; order Anseriformes; family Anhimidae; genus Chauna; species Chauna torquata. The sequence continues at coordinate 143,293 of VXAL01018536.1, forward strand.
TCAGCCCTGTAATTAGATCTGAGTTAGATTCTCACCCTTCTTTCTTTGGGAATTTTTCCCTCTGCTTCAAGCTTCGCACGTGCCTGCCTCCTCTTAAGGATCCGGTGATACTGCTTGGCATTTACATAGAGGGGCTCTTCTTCAAGCATCTCTGCTCCAGGCAAGGGTATTCGCTGGATAGCTGGTACCGATCCAGCTCCAGGTACCATCTGTACAGAGAAGAATGGTTTTAGTACTTGTAGTTCGGAACAAAAAGTGAATGCAAAAATAATTTTTAAAAAATGTTTACAATGGAAAAGGTTTGTTTTTTCTTCAGATAATACACCTACTTCATTTGAAAGGAGTAATAAATTTGTTCTCAAACTGCAGGACAAATTTAAACAAATCAATTACACATTTGTGCTTGCTTTTTTTCCTGATAATGGTAAAATTTCAGTACAATATACAATTCTAGGACTACGTTTTAGTGCTTCTTGTGCAATTTGCATACAGGACATGCCAATCACTTCCCTTTCTTTTTGGTTATCACTTATTTCATTTATATGATAATTTCAGAGCATTTCTTAAGCAATTGTTACTTGTAGAGCTGCTGACATCTAGCGGAGATGAACAATAAAGTTCAAGTTAAAAGTCATCACACTATGAAGAAATAAGAACTGTCCGAAAAAGCATTCTTATGAATCAGAAAACCAAATACCAAGGAATCTTCAACAAATGCAACAGACAATTCAATCTTTTTAAATATCTGCTTATCAGCTTATTTTGAACTTCAGTTTCTAGATTTTTGAACCCAATCTGCTGTAGTAAAAAGAAAGTACAGAATACATAAATCGCAACAGGACATAGGCAACTAAAACTGAAAACTTGTATCGTTTAAACTACTGGTAGCTACTGAGAAGACTGACATATTAGGTTGACATGAATCTCTGACAATGGCTTGTGCACAGACACCTCAAAGCTCAACCTTTAAAAAGATCAATGGAAAGTTAAATACATACCATAACCATTCCTCCTGAATTGACAACATTTCCAGCAACTGGCAGCGTCACTGTAACAGTCCCTTGTCCGCTACTGGTTGTATTGGTGTTGGCTCCTGCTTGGACAATTTGTGCTCCAGCCAAACTGGCTGCTGGAATGGTGATCATGCCTGTAACAGGGACTGTAACTTTAAGAAAATAAAACACAAAAGAAAAAAAAAACAAAAACACGCACACAGAAAGAAGGGAACATCATTAGTCCCACTTCTGTTTTTCACTCATTCACCCTTTCATAAGATGCAAAAGGATTTTGAAATGCATTGCAAGTTAACAAAACTCCATCACCTGGTCTTCATACTTTGTATTTTTTGCATTTGTATCTGCACAGTAATCCCAGCCTCAGATAAGAGATCACATATTCTAAAGTGTAAAAGCAAACTCAAGTGTTTCTATTCTAATAGCTCTCGCCAAAGAAAAAAGCAATTTTTGATCTTTGTGGGGAAAGAACTACCTGCTGAATTCCTGTATAACAAAATAAGCATCTCTTCTTCCATTCGCTATGACAACAATTCACATCACAACAATCACAGCATTACCAACCAGCATCGCAACTTCCTGTTTTCTTTGACAGTAATTACAGGGCAGTAAAAAACCTATAAAATAGATTTTGAGAAGTCCTGACTTTTTGCACCAAAGCTCATACCTTGTTGGAGAATGGTTCCATCAGCATTAACTGGCTGATAGACTATGGTCTGGCCTTCAGCCGTTTGCGCTACCTGTTGTCCTTGAACTGCTATTTGCTGCTGAGTCTAAACAAAACAAAGAACACAGTAACTTTATAAACTGCTTCTTTCCCAAATTTCACAGTTCCTGAATTAGCACAATTAACGTGTTCTGGCGTTTCAGGCATATATTTATTCTGCTTTATTACCAGCACAAAGAAATAGGATGGAGCACAAACCAACTGAACTGAAGACAAAGTACCTGCAGCACGTATAATAAACTTTTTCTAACACTGCAGTATTTAATATTCAAAGGAACAAGTTCTAGGTTTCGTATCTCACTATCAATATGTTAAAGGAAGAACTAGTCTGCTCAGAAATTTAATTTTGGTCCTAAGCAAAAGAAACAGCAGAAAACCCAGGTATGACTAGACTATTTCACAAAATGGCGCAAGTATGAAATAAGCAATACTTATGTTTTCAAATTTCAACAAATAGACAAGAACAGCCATGAGCCAATATACAGAAACACGATGGATAAAAACATGCAGTCTTTATTCTGTCCCAGAGTTATGTATGAAAACACTACAAAAATATTAATTTTATTCTCAAGTTCTCCTCAATATTAATTTTTTTTTTTTTCCTTTTTACTTAACCACATCTTAAGTCATTTGTCAAGTTTCTCTTCCTATGCCTCTCAAGAAAACCCTTTCATGCTGGTGCAGTTACCTGTGTCTGGCCAGCAGTAACTGCAGTCTGTGGCTGCTGTATAATGATCTGCTGGGTCTGGCCCTGCTGCCCCTGTACCTGCACAGCCTGCCCACCTTGAATCTGAATCTGACCTGGCTGGACCAACTGAATCTGTGGAAGAAAGAGTCAGAAAGGAACATTAACTATGCCTCTTATTTCTCTCTCCTTGGCCTCAGCATTACCAGATCATCTCTGAGGATGATTTACTGTTGCAAAGAAAAAGAAAGCACTGATTCTTCTCTTTTTTTCCATTTTAAAATGAAGAGTTTTAATTTATTCCTCCCTGTGACACAGCAGTCACTGATGCAACAGCTGTCAGGACTATACAGAACAGAGGAAACGTAACACGCTAGAGTCATTATGCGCTAGCAACTCTCCACTGCTTACACAGTAAAATGGTGGAAGAAATAAATTATTCATATGAAACTAGGAATAATAATACTCGGGTCAAAGAAAAAAGAGAGGAGTAAGATTTAAAGTAAATGTAGAGTGTTAATTATCCAGCATACAGAAGTACTCCTGAATATACATAAAAACATCTTCAGCTTTGCAGAGAAGTCTTTCCACCAACGTAGAACATTTTTGAGATAAAAAAGAGAAACTGGAATATAGTTTGCCGCTTCTGCTTTAAAAAACCCAATCATGGACTTTCCTCAACAACCAGACTGTAAAGAACCTAACAAAAAAAATATCGTCTTTCAACCAAGGAAATTGAATTCATAACTAAATAAACCTCTCAAGACACCGACACAACGTGCCTTCCTGGACTGTGCAGAACTTCATTCCTAAATCTCATTCTCTAATCACCAGAAGACTTTCATTATGCTGCTGTTACAGTTCTTCCCTTACTTTTGAGGAACACACTTTGAACACCTGATGAAATTTAAGAACTGTCTTTTAAATATTTCAATATAATTGCTTCTAATAAAGTCATCATACATCATTCTACACTATTACTTTCTTTGCAATGGAAATGTTTAAATGCACCTTCAGCCATCACACATTAGATGAACTCAAACACAAGAATTATTTTCAAGAACCCCTTTTTTTTTAAAAAAAAAAAAAAACAAAAATACTCTTTCTTAGCCCTAAATTGAGTAGGCACCAGACCACCAACTATACCATAATGGTCAGTTAAAAAAAATAAAATAAAATAAAAATAAAAACCCTTCTAGCTGTATTTTAATGAACTTCACTTAAAAGGTTTGCACCATCCCTTAAAATACGAAAATCAAATACAAAGCACATTTTAGTTGCATTTTTAAATATGCTGTTCACTGTGGCATATCCATAGCTGGAGAACAATCATCTTTGCCCACTTAATTTTAACAGTGCTGAGGCAAACATACTCTATCTGACAGGGCGAGCACATCACAGTTCATTCTCTGCAATTTATCTTCAATAAAATTAGGGTTATCTCACCTGCTGCAGTCCCTGTGTTCCAGAAACTGGCACTTGCATGATTGTCTGGCCCTGACCCCCAGGCACAGCCTGCACCATGATCGGCTGGCCAGTTGACGTGATCAGCTGACCTCCGCTTACTTGCACCATTAATGGTTGACCCTGGACCTAGGAAACAGGAGGAAAAAACACGCAGAACAATGAAAAAGTCTGGTGACGTGAAACCAGAAACTGAAGTAGCTACCACATGAGGCTAAATGCTTACCTATTTTAATGCGGTGACCAGAGAAACTGAGTAACAGTCACTAAACTGGGCTCATAATCAGCATCAAATATCTTTAGTTTCTAAAACCTTCTCCATACTGTGCTGCTGGATCTGGTAAATTATCTTTTTCTGCTGCAGTCTAACCAAAATCTCCCAATCTAGTTGCAATACAGCATGAAAAGCATGGCTAAAATTTTCAGACACAATAACTATGTTCATGCACAGCCCAAGAGCAAAGCATAATAAAAGAAACTCTGAAAGAGCTCTAAATAAGCCATTCTGACAGAGAGGTTCTGCAGTAGCTTCCACTCTCTCCAGTTACATGCTTACAACATTTCCATTTCCTAACCAGTATATATAACATGATATTCTTAGAGAATCTTTTCACGGTTATTGTGTGAACTTACTCATGTAACAGCGCAAAATGTAGTTCAGTAAAGACAAGTGACAGAACATGAGCAGCAGCCACTTCTTGGGCCAACAAAGCTTATAGCAGATTTCTAAATTCTGCATAAAGGTCACTGCAATTGGTCACTAGGAAAAAGGCTAATGAAAAGAAAGGCAAGGAGAAGACCTCTCTGTTTCAACATCCTTACCTGCAAAGTCCCCAAACTCCCCAAAATAAATCTTTGGCAAGACTATGGAAAGCCACATCTCCACAGCTGAAATGTGAGATGAACTAGGTAATCACTCTTAACCATGCTCCAAGTTGTTTAGAAACAAGAACACCACAATATGACAAACAGTCACTGAGTTCTTGGGTCTTCTAGCTGTAAATTTCAAGAACATGCAATACCGAATGTTCACTCTTCAACCACTTTCACCAGACTAAGTATCAGCACAGATTTTCATCACACACTGAATACCTAAAAGAAATCTTCACTTTGCATAGTTCAAATACCTTAGGGAATTATATGTTAACACATCTGCAGACACAACCATAGTTATACCTCAGCAATCAACACCCTAAATAGAACATTGGGACTTTACAGGTCACCTGATACCCTTGCTACACTGCTCCATTCCTCAACCTTGTAACTGTCAGGTAGAAGTCACCAACAAAATTGGTAGTACTTGCTTTGAATTACAAGAGATGCATGCTCATGTCAGCCAGAGAGAAGCACAGTCAGCAGTACTACATCCAACAAGCAGAAAGGAAAGTGTACATTCCAGGATTCTTGTTAATGCATTAGAGCAAGCAAAAAAAAAAAAAAACACCACCAGGTGGAGGGAACTAGGAGGCCACAGAGTGACCCAAGCAATTCAGGTCAGCCAGCTTCTCATATTTTAACTCTGAACATAAAAAATGCTGTGTTCAACTTTACACTGGGCAAGACCATTCTAACCTCAAACAAAACCAGAATACTGAGTGAGCAACGTACTACTAAACCGCTACAACCGTCCAAGGTTTATCAACTCCTTCAAAAATCTCCTACATGAGCTAATGAGATGAAACATTTGTGAATGTTTGCAAGACACAAAACACTTCATATTGAAGCAAATCAGGGTTTGAAATGACCTTGCATTTCTTTCCAAATTCTGATGCATTTGCTGTCAGGATACATACTTCTGGGTTTCCCTGTGTTCACATATAAATAAAGTCAGCGATCTCAATCCTGCAGGAGCTAATACTGTTCCCAGGTACCTTTTCCAATCACAGACGAAAAAATTTCACTCTTCAAGCTAGTGGGTCATCCACCACCTCTCTCTCTTTCTTTCATGTAGGGAAGACACAGAACTACTCACAGCACGTATCAGAAATCTAATCTTGAAAGTACAGAAAATCTTTGGGTTGCATCTCTTGAGCTCATTATCTTGGTGGGTTTTGTCTTTTTGAGTCCCATTTCAACGACTACTTGTTTTCAGAATTACAACAGCTGGAATTCATGAATGCATCTGAGATCCAATGAAAAGCTATAACCCCATTCTCTTCATGGAAAGCCTTACAGCTCACATAAAGCACATAGTATTGGCCACCAATTTTCCTGTCCCTATTTCAAACCCTGTAAGAAACACAGCATTAGATATGTGGTGATGGGGAGAGTCATGCAGTGCTCACATAAACACAATTAGAGAGATCACCACTACCTGGAGGGTCTGGACTTGCTGGCCTGAGGCGGATGCCACCTGGGCCTCAGTCTGCAACTGGACAGCAGTGACACCACCCTGCTGCTGGGAATAGGAACAGGAATAGCTTGAAACACGGAAATGCACAGCTCAGACAAGAGACAACCACACTTTGCTGGAAGAGGGTGAATTTTAAAATTCATATACACTGCTCTTGGAACATATGGAATGTGATTATATTTAGCAAATCTAAGAATGGAATACTGGCAAACCTGCTTATGATACTGACAGGCTTCAACATCCCAAGCAAAAACCAGTTACAAAGAACATGTGAAATAATTTTGTAGAATTTAAAATCTCCGCTTCATTGTCTTAAACTGCTACCTTTCTGCTTAATGTTTCCTTTCACTGCTTGAGTTTTTTATTGCAAAGGGGTTCCAGATTTTTTTCCAGACTTGTTAGTTACAATAATGGCCATACATTCCTTTCTGCACAGAAGAGCAGCACAGACTACAGGCTAAGCTTCGTCTCTATCACCCTTGCATCAATGTCTTCCCACCGCTGACCTTGAAGGACGATCTTGAAAGGTTGCAAGAGCAGTTAAATCTAAAGGCCTAGTCTATCTTTAGCCTCTTTAGTAAGAGTCCCAAAATAATCAATGTTAACTGTGTTAGCGTTTTCGGAGATGTAAGACATCTCTCTACTAAAAGCTGTACTACAACTGGCCTCTTTAAAAAAAAAAACCTCTTAGAAGAACATTTCATGTACAATACAACACTGGCTTTGAGAGCATGTACTAAAAATGAAACAAGTTAATGTATGTTCAATGTCCTTTACCTACAAAGGTATCAATAAAATCAAATACATCTTTGGTTACCTGCTGGGAGCAGGTATTTTTGATAATTCTTAATTTGTCATTTTCTAACCTCAACTATAGTCTTGTTCTTACTGAAGAAGTCAACTTCAACTGAATTCAGTGGAAGAAGCTGGTCGCAGCTATCAAACACTCAAACAGGCTGATGACAAAGCAAAGCACGTCTCATTGAAAACATTATCCTGTGGTTCGTTCATATGCATGGCAAACTAAGAAACGCCTCTTGCCTTGAATGCACATAAGATGCAACAAAAACTGAGCAGCAGAACACCTCATCTGAAAAGGTATTATTCTATGTGAATGAAGCTTAATAACACCAAAAGCCTACAAATCTTAAAACAAAACAAACAAAAACAGCAAAAACAAACAAACAACCCACAACCAAACAGCCTGCACATTATAACATGTAAACTAGAAACTTATTTCTGGAATGGATGAATTCATCCAAAGATGCAAGGGTGTTTTCTTTTTTTCTTTTTTTTTTTTTTTTTTGCAATTCTTGTACTGTGTGTTCATTCTGATCCACCTGTAGTACTAAACCAAAGGATTTCAATACATACTTCTTTTGAGAAAGCTGAAGAAAGGCTCTATTGGCCTGAACAAAACCTATTTCAATTTTGGGGGGAATCTACATTGTTCCTTGCGGACAACTGACTGGATTAATATTTTGTTTCCTCCATTTTCAGAGGATTTGTTATTTTCCTCACATCACTACCAGTTTGCAAACTCCCTTCACTGAAATTCGATAACTTATATACTATAAAACTAAATTAATAAAATTGCAGGTATTTATTTTTAAAAGCCTATTTACTCTGACTTCAACGATAAAACAAGACCACTGCTCAACTGACAGAAGTCAACTAAACACATATCCAGACAGTATCACAAAGCATCTTGCTGGTTCTGAGGATCTCTGAAAAGTATGAGAAGGTTTGTAATTCGGCACTGGCAATGCCAGCCCACCCATTATAACTTTCCATACCTGCTGCTGAATCTGTCCAGCTTGCACAACGATCTGCTCCGTAGAACTGTTACTACTGGCTGTGTACTGCTCCATAGCGCTTCAGTTCCAATGCTGAACAAGCCACACCTCAGTCTGTGTATCCGACAAGACAAGAAAAAAAACACATGGGTTTATTGTCCCAAGGTTTGAAGATTAGTATTACCCCACAGCAGCTGAAAAGCAAACCATCTGCTAACATCGAGGTGACGCCTTGGCCATAATCACTCAGTAAGAGCCACTGTTTAACTAAGGACGTATCTCTTTCATACTGTCACCTTACTTTCATTTATTAACAAAGTTAGAATTTTTATTTCAAAAACACATTACTTGATTAAAAAGCAAAAAGGATTTCAATCTCAATTTTGTAACTATCTTCAAATACTAGTTAGAAACCTGTTTCCTTCTTACTCTGCATATTCTGGGCTACAGACAGTTGCCTACAGTACTTATCAGTAGAGGAGAGGGATGTTATTGCTTAAAAAAAAAATCACAAAATATAAGGTTTAGGTGTAAAACAACTACATTTTGAGACTCCAACAAAGCTAAGTGAAACAGTCTCTCCTTCCCCAACTACACAGCACTCCGTCTTTGTATCTCTTCCTTCTCCTCCTCCTCCTTTCATATATATTTTGAAAACAGACAGCAGGCCTCCCATTTCTTGGACCCTTGCCTAGACATGTGAAGAACACACTGCTGAAATAAAATACTTAGTTCCATAACCTCCTTCTCCCTCGCATTTCTTCTCAGTTGATCAACAAAGGAAGAATTTTCACTGTTACTTTTAATGAGGTATTTGATTTATCCTATGACTGAACCTGTACCTGCTACTCTAGTGAAAAAGCAGAGTATAACTTCCATCTTCCAGGTCTAAAGTAACAACAAAAAAAAGCAATAGGCCCTTTCAGTTTTCAAAGAAACACATACAAAATGCAGGCCCAACTTCCACTAACTGTAATAAACTGTTGCTGTGGTTACTACTGTAATGACACGGCTCACACTTCCTACTCTTTAACTTTACAATAATCCTTTATACTTCAGCGTCTTGCGTTAGCTTAATGCTACATTTTTTCATCACCTTATTCCTGTAAATCTACGAAAAAACACAACTATTTTATTTACCACTGATTTCTTGTACGTTAACACCAAATACTGCACAACTACAAGCAAACAAAGAAAAACAGCATGTATCAAGACAGACCAGAAGCAAGTTTACTACAGGGAACGTAATACTTATACACAGTAAGGTAAGAACCAGATCTGTTGTTCACAATCAGGATGCAACACTAACCCTGGAGATCACAAAGATAATCTGAGTCACAGCACAGAAGGGCGCTACATTTTTATGCAACATTAACTCCATCCTTGGCCCATTTAATAAGTTTTTCACAGACTGCCAGAATAAAGAAGATGCATGTTCTTTCTGAAGATTATGCTGTCTACCAAGGTTTTCATTTCAGTTTTGTACAATATATTTAATTTCTGCCCTAAATGCCTGCAGGCCTATCAGGAAACAGCTCCCACATCTCATTCCTCAGGGAAGTTTTCCAGTAACAAGCACAGGATGCCACTAAACTGTGTTTGCCAAAAGTTCTCAGTCTTTCTTAACACCAAACCGATAATTAAGCACAGGAATACTTGTATTTGGGATTGCCTCTTCTCAGATCCCATGTCAAGTCCCTGTCTTGTTAACATAAAAAACCAGCAGCATTGTAGTCCTAATTCTTTGCACAAGCTGTGGCTAACCAACGCTACAAACAGAAGATTTTACATGTGCTGGATCATAGTCCTCCAATGGGTTACTTCATTCCCTTCATTAAAACAGAAGAGCAGCAGTATTACTACATGAAAGTTAAATTTAAAGACTAGTGCTCTCCTTCAATAGCATGCTCCTCCCACAGCGGATCTCATTGTCAGCTCCTCCTCACTGGGCCCTTGTCTGCACTGAAAATGGCCTAAGAGCTCTCGATCTATTAATATACATATTCATGTATATGGATGCATATATATATGAGGCTATTGAATCTACAGCGACGGTTCCCTCAGCAAATCATCTATGCTAAGAACTAGTTAGCACAATAGCACCATTTTAAAACGTGTCACGCCCTGAAGCAAATTACCGGAGTGGCATAACTCTCTAGGGCAGACCCCGTGCGATCACAGTCCTCGCAGGACATCAGCAGAGGACAGACACCCACACGAAGCCGAAGACAGGATTTAACTAAACAACAGACAGGCCTCTGCCTTATCACCTCTCACTGTCGGACAGAATAAAACATGTGGCACCTGTATCTTGTTTCTCACCTCCGTGCCAAACTTGCAAGCCAGGGAGTTCACCCAGGGACGTTTTTAGCGTACTGGAGAGAGCCTCAGCCCTGGGGATTTTCTCAGCGGGTGGAGCACGGGCTGTGCCCAGGCAGACACGGCAATGCCCTGCAGCTCCCAGGGAGAGGAAGGCGCCGGCGGGGCCCCTCGCTCCCCACGTGGGCAGCTCCCCCCAGCGGGAGCACGCGGCCGACATTTGGCGTCCAGGTGCGTTTT